>JANIJG010010168.1:0-187220 GCA_024611175.1 Megaceryle torquata | reverse complement strand
GAGGTGCCTCTTTTCCTGGACCTGTTCTGGCAAAATGGTCTCTATAAATGCTGAAATCACATCTCATGCTGCTAAAACTGTGTTCAGGGAGGAAATTAGAACTGAGATAACAGGAAGAAGGCAAGAAAGAGGCTCTGTTTGCTCGTGTTTTTTTTCTTGCTGGGGGGACTGCTGTTCATAACACCGTGTTTTAGTACAGAGCAGGCTCACTGGAGCTGGTCTGTGTGTGCTGTGTCCTCTGGAATTATTCCTGGTTTCATATCGTAGAGGTGCAGGCCAGAATGAATGCCTGAGATCTAGCCTGAGGCTTATCCCACATGAGCTTAAGACTTCTGTGATCTTCTTGCCAAGCCCAAGGGATAATGAACTCTGAAAAGTCACCATGTGATGTCAGCTTGGGTTTGTCTGAGGATCTCCACATCCATTACAGATTCCACCCCCTTCCCACCCGTGATCTGTGGTGGTTCTGCTTGGCAAGAAGAATGTGCTAACCTGCATCTGAGAGGATCAGCTGCCCGGTCTCGCTGCTAGAGGGTTTTGTAGTTGCCAGCATCTTACAGAGTTTGTGCTTATGGATGTAAGCGTGTGCACGCCACGGTGTTTGACAGGACATTTGGTAGCCCTCACCTCGTACCAGATCTGCTTCACGGGCATCTAATTTTACTGTGGCAGGATGCCCTTAACCACACTCCTTCCTTCACCCTGCAGGGTGGTTTTCTGACCGTGTTCAGCTGCCCCACACGTCTTCCCCTTTGACCAGCAGCAGAAATCTGTTCTGTCGTTTGGCTTTGGTACTTCAAAACATTTTGTTCCGCATCCCTTGCACAGGAAATAGCTTGGCAGATGCAGACCTTTAGCATTTATTATCTGTTGTGTTTCTATACGTTTCAGTGGCACGTGGAATTTTTTGGCATGCTTGTTTCACTGGGGGCTCTGGTACAGTGGGAAGAAGGACTTTATTATTCCAGGCATGCTCAGAAAAAAACCCCAATTTTAGCAATCACAGACAACAAAGTGAAAGAACGGTTGAGTTGGCAATGAAATATCTCTCAGTGCTTGTGCAGAGTCTTAGGTATGCCATGCAGTAGCCACCCCAGATGCCTCACCAGCCCCAGCTTCACTGCAGAAGCTTGCATTGGGCTTTTGGAGCCAGGTGAGGCTGCAATGGCTTTGCCCAGGAAGCAAGAAGTGCCCCAAGCATTGCAGCTTTCAGCAGAGCTTCCCTCGAAGTACCCATCATAACCAGTCTTTGAGAGTTAATGCTATGGGATAGCTCCCTGCTGGGTCTGTACAGCTGTGGTTGTACAGCTTGACATGGTTGAGGAGCATTATCAGGATAGGACAGGGGTCTAAGCACTTGGGTTTTGGAGCAGAAAGCTTGTTTTCATTGTAATGGCTGTGGTTGAAAAGCCTGTTCTTCTCTCATGCGTTTAAATCCCATGGAGCTTCTTGTTAGGAACAAATGATGCCTCAGGCAAGTGGAGCTATAGAAAAGTAATCTTTATTAAGCACCCTCAGTGGTCAGAGTTACTTGATGAGCTCCAGAATTTTATTTGCAGGCAGCTTGGGTTGTCATTTAGCAGGAAAGCACTTTGAACTCCCTCCCCTCCCCTCTTCTGCTGTTTTCTATTTCTGTGTGGTTTCAATCCCTACAGCCCTGAAAATATTGCTGGTAAAATTGTTGACACTGGGAACAAGATGAATGGAAGAGACTGGTTATGCATAGGTCAGGATCATGCAGCCATGCTTGGAAAAGGGGATACAGGGTGCTTGCCCCAAACAGGACCCAGGCACAGCTGTTTCCATGGGAAATACAAACCCCACAGATAGATGTGGGAACATCTATGGGAAGTTCGGTCTTTGAATGTATCATTGCTGCACATTTAGGGTAGGAATGGCCACTGGGAGAGCAGCACGTGCTCTTGGAGCCAACCTCTCTGTGGTGGCACCCACAGGAAGCTGCCCGGCTGGTTGTCTTTCACCTCTGGACTTTGCAAGCTCTCAGGAGGTGATAGGAAGTGAGCTATGATTGTGATCACAAAGGCCAGAGAAAACCAATATTAAAGCAGCATCCTGCCAGATGTTTTGCTTTTTACTGGGTAGCTAGAGGGAGAAGGAGAAAACAGCTCAGGAAAATAAAGCAAGACACAGGGTGTAAACGTGAGGGTGTTGCACACCTCAGCTGCTAACCCCGACAGCTGTTGGAGGCTCTGCTGCTGCACGGTGCTCTGTGGGGTATTTCTAGATGGACATGGAGGCAACCCCAGCCTCACCTTCTGCACGAGTGATATCAGGGCATCTCAAGGTAAGTCCAGGAACAAAAAGGGAGAAAAATTAATCTGTGGCCACTGTACTTGGCTTTATGAAAAGGAAATGAATGAAGGCAGGAGACTCAGAAGTTCACCTGCGTCTGTCTTGTCAAGCATGTGAAGCTGCCACAATGATAGAGTCATTACAGGCTCCTGTGTAAATACAGGCCCTTCGTTTTTTTACTTAGTTTTTTTTTACCATAACATGTCTAATTTACTTAATAGTCTGTAATTGCTCTGGAGGAGCAGTCACTGTTTATCAAGTAAGAAGACTCTTGCTCACGTCAGCCAGCTCTAGTGTTCACGGTCCACAGCAGCCCTTTGGCATCAGAGGAAGTGCCTCTGCAAAGTGCAGCAGCAAGGAGGGCTCAGTAAACCTCTCACACAGAGGTCTCTTGGCAGATGCTTTCAGTCCCTCAAACTCAGCACTGCAATAAAGACCTTTTAGGAGGAAGACATTTTCCATGGCACTTGCATTGCTAGAAATGGCTTTGAGCTGGTCACAGTCTCTGCTGCTTTGCTCCCGCCCCTTTTGGATGGCAAACTGCAGTGGACCCGTGGCTGTTTGCTGCCCTGGGACTGTCAATTTTATTGCAAAGAAATGGGAAGCGTTTTTAGGCATTGGCTAGCAGCACAGAGAGCCTTTGAGCAGAAGTTCGTGCCACTAAGCATGCTTTAGAAAGATGTGTCCTGACGCTTAGGGAATTAATTAACCTTGAAAAGATTTGGTGTCTTGGTTTAGAAGAACACTGTCTTTGAGAGTCTCCTCTCCTGCTGCTAAAATAAGCCACCTTTAGCATGAAGCATGGCCTCTTTCTAACACCAAAAGGTGAAGTGAGAGCAAAAATAAAACAAAAAATAACCCCCCCCAGCAAAACTCCAGAAGAAATGCAAGAAAGAGCATCTGTGTGACTGACACCCAAAGCCCTTCTGAAAAACAGTCATTTGCTGAATATAGCTGCACACTTTTGTTTAAAATGTCCTGGCTCTATTTATTCCTTGCTCTCCGCCGCCCCCCGATCTGGAAGCACTCCAGAGTAATTCGTGCTCGAAAAGGCAGAACTGGCTCTGTGTGCTGAGCTGCCCGAGCTGCAGCCAGCACCTGCAGGGAGCTGTGCAACAGGTTCCTCTCTGCTTGCTTGTTCTGCAGCCCTCCCAAGGGAGAGCAGAGCAATCTGGGTCCAGCAGCGTGCGTGGGGCGATGTGAATCCTGCCCTGCCCTGCTCTGCTCGTGCCGGGCAGCGCGACCTGTCCGTTCTGCACTGGGCTTGACACACAGAATGGTAAGGGCTGGAAGGGACCTCCGAGGATCATTGAGTCCAACCTCCCTGCCAGAGCAGGACAGAACTAGAGCAGATCATGCAGAAATGCATCCAGACAGGTCTTCAGTCTCCAGAGAAGGAGATTCCACAGCCTCACTGGGGAGTCTATTCCAACGCTCTACAGCTCTTACAGTAAAGATCTTCCTCATGTTGAGGTGGAACTTCCTGTACTGCAGCTTGAATCCATTGCCCCTTGTCCTATCACAATGCACAAGTGAAAGGAGGTTGTCCCTGCCTTCTTGAAGCGCAGCCCTTATGTATTTATAGACATTAATTAGATCCCCTCTCAGTCTTCTCCTCTCCAGACTAAAAAGCCCCAGAGCACTCAGCCTTTCCTCGTAAGACACATGTTCCAGCCCCTTCATCATCCTCGTAGCCTCCATTGGACTCTCTCAAGTAGATCTCTGTCCCTCTTGAACTGGGGAGCCCAGAACTGGATTCAAGACTCCAGGTGAGGTCTCACTAGGGCAGAGCAGATGGGGAGGAGAACCTCCCTTGATCTGCTGGACACGCTTTTCTTAAAGCATCCCAGGATACCATTGGCCTTCTTGGCCACAAGGGCACATTGCTGTCCCGTGTATAGCTTGTTGTCTATCAGGACTCCAAGGTCCTTCTCCACAGAACTACTCTCTATCAGATAACCTGTGCTGGTACTCCTAACCTGTACTGGTGCATTCTGTTGTTCCTTCCCAGGTGCAGGACTCTGCACTTGCTCTTATTGAACCTCATCAGGTTCTCTTTGCCCAGCTCTCCAATCTGTCCAAATCTTGCTGAATGGCCACACAGCCTTCAGATGAATCAGCCAATCCTCCCAGTTTTGTGTCATCAGCAAACTTGCTGCGAAGGCACTCTGTCCCCTCATCAAGGTCATTGATAAAGATGTTGATGGTGGGGGGTGGAATTTTGCTCTCAGTCGTGGAAATGGAAAATGCACTGAAATTAAATGCAGGTATTACTTTTTCTTGCACCTCTCCTCTCTTTCCCTTCTGATTCTGGCAACAGACTTCAGCCACGTGTATACCTGGGTTTTGAGACATCTGGGCTGTCTGTAAGAGACAGCCATTTCCAGGAGAAATGCCAAACTCTGTCTTTCCCTTCTCAGAAAAATCTCTCCCCAGGTAGTGAATCTGACTGTATTTGGTTAAAAGCTGAGAATCTGGAAATGTGAAAATATTAGCACTGGGTTAATGTGTTTTTTTCTAGCCAGGATACCAGTGCCTGAGTGATGAGATCAAGTGGATTTCTCGTTGCACAGGAGAGTCTTGTCTCTCAAAGAGCAGCAGGATCTGACCATCACCCCTACCATTCAATGATTCTCTGATAGCTGTGGTTGTGGTACAGGGTTCTGCTCCTGGCTGGCTTTTTTTCTTTCTTTCTTTGTAAGCCTTGGCACGACACAGACACGTGCTTTAGATTTCAGTCTCAGCTAGCTAATCTGCTTTCTGACCTATAGAAGAAAATAACCAGTAATTATTTGTTTATTTTGTGCAATTCAACCGCAGAAATGTTTCCTTGGAAAAAGACAGGGTAGGTGATTGGTAGAGGAGGTTTATTTTATTTTCCCTGTCACATTGTCTTTTAATTCCGTAGGACTGGATTTCTTTCTTGGCTTTGCCATTTGCAGGACACCTGAACCGTGTTACGACATGTAATGTGTCAAACAGCAAAGTCTCTCTCTCTGAAGCAGAGAGGTGTTGTGAGGGAACAAAAAGTCAGTGTGTATGTGCTGTGCCTCCAGCGCAGGGAGACGGGAGCTGGCCAGCCCCAGCTGGGGCAGGTGAGCACACCAGCCTTGGCTCAGCGAAGCAGTAATGCACTGGTGAGTTTGGACGGGACTGGAAGGCACAGTACCGGCTGAATCGGGTTCCTCTTTAGCCAAGTTGTTCCTCAAAGTCAACCTGACCCTGCTTTGTGCTGTATTTCCATGAAAGCGGGAGAGTGCTGAGCATCTTGCAGATGACAAAAACTCTCTTTCAGGCTGGGATTATTCAACTAATTTTGTGATTATGGTGATAATCCTTTTTGCAATGGTACCCCTCTCTGAGGAGCTCTTTCCTCAGGGACTTCCAAGTCCCAAATCGCATTTTCTCCTAATGCTGACGTGCTCTATATTAAATCAAGGCGCTCTCAAGGATCAGAGGTGTTCAAGTCCTTTGGTATTTATAGCTTTGGAGGCTGTAGTGTATTGTCTGTTGCCTCAATAGAGCTTGTGGTAGGGATGGAGACTGAGGGACTCTCGTGTTGGAGAGGAGATGGCTTTTCAAGCTTGAGCCCACATCCTTGCAGCGGAGAGAGCGAGCTGGAGCTGAGCCACCAGCCCTGGGCAGCATCAGAGCCTGGGCAGTGATGGCTGGGCCCCACTAGCTTGCTGGCTTCAGATGTTTTCAGATGGGATTTTGGTGCAGCTGAAGAGGGCAGACAGCTGACGTGTCACTGCCTCCGAGGGCAGGCGGGGAAGCAGTGAGAGCAGCGCTGCTCTCCAAGCTGCAATCCCTTCCTGCTCCTGCTGCCAGGTACTTGGTGGCAAATAAATATTTTGCTCACAACTCATTTGAGGTGGCATCTAACCAGATGTGCTCTCGCTTGGTACGGCAAGAGATTTATTTGGTTGTCCATTTATAGCTTATTATTTTCGTCTATCTCCCACCCCCCAACTTAATAGCAGTTTGCTATACACCGGGGTATACATTTTCTTCCGATTAAGTGCCATTTAGCCGTTGGCTGCTTGCTCATTTCACTTTTATAGACACATTTACAGCGGCACAGATAGAGGCACGAGCGCCCAGGAGCAAGGGTAAGGAGAATGGAGAGTCGCAACAGCTTGATTAGATTGGATTTTAATAAAGTTCCCAGCTAAGCTGCATCACAACTATTCCTCGCAGCGGAGATGCTGGGGGTGCTGGGGTGGCACAGCTTCTCAACTGGTGGGACGCCCAGTGGGACCTGCGCTGGGGCCAGCTGAAGGCTCCTCATGAAGTCCTCGACCATCAGGGGTGTTTGAGTTCTGCACAGCTTGGAGCCAGTCTCTCTAGGGTGAAGAGCGATTTCCCAGCTTTCGGCAGCTGCTAATTAGTTGCAGATGATGAGATAATTTATAAAAATTAGGAGCGATTTTCTTCATTGTGCTAATATCGCTTGGCAATAAAACTGCTCTTTTAAAAGGGTGACTTTTCTCTAATGTAGGGATCAAGGCTAAAAATACGTGTGTGTGTGTATCAGTAGAGCAAGAGAGCGTGCTTCTTCACCACACACGAAGAGGTATTTCAGGAGTTCATTCCAACCATAAGAATGAATTCAAATTGAAATGCAAATTTCAGTGTCGCTTAGAGCACTGTTTGGAAAAAAAAAAAACAACCAACGTTTGATGGTGTCACCTTGGTGCAGGGCAAGAGAACAATCCTCTCCAGCGGGCTGTGGAAGGAGGCTTCATCGTGGAGCAGACAGCTTGCATTACGTGGGGGTTTTGGCAGTGAATCAGCAAAAGGAAGGTCGCTTTTCTCCCCCTTCCCCAGGAGTGACAGTGACTCAGTGCCAGTCCATGACGTCATGCAGGAGTAGCGGCTCCCGGGAGCCGCGGGGAGTTACAAGAGAAGCGTTTTGTCTTTGTGAGGAGTGCCTGGGGGAGACAGGGTGCAAGCAGGGAAGGAGAACGGTGGAGAAAGGCTCAGCACCTGGAGCTGCTTATCTGGGGGCTGAGATGCAATGGTGGGACTCATTCTCCTTGGAGGGGGGGTTAGGCAAGGTGGTGGGATTTGCTCCATATGCCAAGTCGGTGTTTGAAGGGGAACCCTGTGCTGGACCTCTACACTTCTTGCGAGTCTCAGGCGTTGTTTGCCCCTTTAGCTGGGCTCAGAGTAAGCCGGGCTCTTAAGCCTGTGTCTGTGTTTCTGGCTGGTCCAGTGGGAACTGAGAAACAGGGATGTCGCTGGTGCAGTTTTTTTGGAAAAAGACATTTATTAGTCTGAAGAATGAATTTTCCACAAACTCCGAAGGCTTCCAGTACTCCATCAGGTTTCTAATGATTTTGTCACAGTGTTAATCCCTCAGGTGAGCGGCAGCATTTTGATATCAGTGAACAAATTACATTTCCGTGTAGATAACCCAATATGGAGTCAAGCATGAGAGCAGAAAACAATTCATCAGCTTCTAATGGGGCCTGCAGATTTCAAGCAGGGCTGGATTCAGCAGCAGTGCAGAAGGGAGCCTGTGCCTGGAGCAGCCCCCTGCAAGCCCTGGGTGTACGGGGGAGTGTGTCTGCATGGGGCAGCTCTACCAGTTTACACAGGGAACCTGCTTGGGCTTATGGTGATGCCCAGGATTTCCAGTTGATGTGGAGCATCCTCAGTGCCCTCGCTGTACAGTGTTGTTTATAGCAGAGGCAATGCCTGAACCAGAGAGTTTACAGGAAGGGAAATCACCAGCAGAAAGGAGAAGGTGGAGAAGATCAGTTTGTCCTGGTAGGAGGACCAGAGGATGCTGAACGAGGCCGACGGGAGGCGAGTTCAGAACAAATAGAAGGATGTCGGTTTCGCACAACAGGCAATTGATTTGTTGAGCTCAGAGGACCTTGGGAGTACAGAAAATTTTCATAGATTTAAGGGCAAACTGGGCGAGCACAACGAAGAGAAAAGCAGTTAAGAGTTATTAAATATATAAACAACATTAGTTTCAGAAGTTTCCCAACCTGAGAGTAGCTGAAGGCTGGGAGGCTATTAGTAGGAATTATTGCACAGGCTTTTGGTTTGACAGTAACATTTGTTCTTACAATCCAGATATGAAGCAGAGGCCCAGAGAAAAAGAAAGGAATTGCCAGTAGCAAGCTCTCAAATTAGCACCTCCATCTCCCAAGTCGTCCTGGTCTAGTGTACTGTCCATCAAGAGCGAAAGGTGTAGAAATCCGGCTGGGCTGTTTGCAACACGCGGTGGGAACTTGCAGTGGCACTGAATGCAGGTGTAAAGGGCCAAGCAGCAGGTATCAGGTGAGGGGGGGGTAGCTTTGGGTGCAGTAAGTGGAAGGGGGGGACAGTTTGCTGTGTGCAGATAGAGTTGATGCTCTCGAGGTGCTGAGCCGTTGCTTCTCTGAGCATCTAATGGTAATTGCTCGGGATCCTCCAGTGTGCACACACGCGCAGGACAGAAAAACAGCTCCATGTGAGCGTGAAATTGCCTCCCAAGCCAAGGGAGGATGCCGGGGGCGAGTGTGTGTGAATGGAGCAGCGCCCTGCGAGTGCATCAGCGTGGCAAAGCCCGGGATACGCGGCCGCGTGCGCAGGGTAGCGGGGAGCTGCAGGGAGCCGGCGCTGGGTGTCCATGCGTGAAATAAACAGCAGCCCAGCCGGCAGGCACCGGGGAGACGCGCTGGAGGGGGAAGCAGGGCTGGCAGCGGCTGCTTGCTCGCAGGAGCCAGATGCTGAAGGGTGCCGACAAACCCAGCAACGTTGTGTGCTCTCGTGGTGGCAGGAATTGCTGGGGGACTGTGCTGCTGGGGTATGTCCGGGTGCCAGCAGCACCCAGCACCCCTTGGGATCCTGTGGGTGGGATGCCAGAGATGCCATAGGCCACCAAGGCTCAGCCAAGCACATGCTGCTCCTCCGTCATCAGCCACAGAGCAGCAGCATCTTCTCTGGGCCACACGGTCTGGTGCAAACTGATCCGCAAAGCCTTTTGGAGGAGGTATTTAAATACCAGCCTAGCCCTGGAAACTGCTGCTTAAAATTATTCCCTGGTTTCGTGGAAGCAGAGTTAATTTAAACCTAAGTTTGTTTTTTTTCTTACATGAAACAAAACACACTTCTCCCATTTCGGTAGCTGCATGATCATTTCTTCTTTTTAATGCCATCCTTAAATATCTTCTTCATCTCTAAGTGATTCTCTCTTGCACTTTATGGTGGAGCTATCTCGCTCTCCCAATCTCTCCTACCCTCTCCATGTGTCAGCTTTAGTTGCCACTTTTCTAGGAAAAGCATGTTATGTTCCTTCAACCTCTATGTAGATGTTGATATGTAATTCTTTGCAGCATTTATTATCCCTTGGATCCCTTCTAATTTAAACATCTTTGCTTTTATAGTTTTGGGTGCCTTGCTTTATCTCTCTCTGTATATACAGAAAGCTGTGAGCACAACCTCATTGAGACTTCCATTAGGAGGACTTATATCCTGGCCTAATCTTATCCGTGCTATGCCTTTGCATTTTTCCTTGCTGCAAATCTTTTTCTAGTTCAGTCTCTCATACATCTTTTGTTTTTCAAACCAGTAGGCATCTGGTGGCTTGACCTGCAGCTGTGTGGTCTGTGTGAGGGCAGCTGGGGCAGGACCTGGGCAGGAGACCACCACAGCAGAGCTGCAGTACCGGGGCAAGGTCATTCAGCGTGGTCTGTGAAGACGTTCCTTTAATTAATGCATGGTGTTCTGGGGAGCTGCTGTTACCTGTTTGTGGATGCTTCACGTGCATCCCGCTGCCAAGGCCCAGGAGATAGGACATTGCGATAGGCACACGTAGGAGCTTCCTCAGTCAGTGCTGGGAGGCATGTACTTTGCTTTTCTCTGAAGTTTTTTTTGGTGTCCTACCACTTGTGTCCACCCAGGTGTTGGATGCCTGACAGCTGCTGGAGATGGTGTGAAATCTTGTCTCTTGTAGTCCAAAGGAGTGACCTGAGTAATAGTTACTGACCCAAATACTGATGGCAAGGCCTCGGAATATTAGCCAGGGTGCCCCGGGCTTGCTGTCAGAAGGACCTTCTCTTAATTTTCCAATCGCAAAGGCTTCGTCAGCTCCTGCCCTAAGTGTGTAGCTCCGCCACACGTTAATAACCAGCTTATGCAACGCTTGGAGTCATCCCCTTTATACCTCAGGAGGCTCTTATCACCTGTCTGCTGGCTAATTGGAACTTTCTCAGGATAAATTCATCTCGCTGCATGGGCCAGTCTTTTGTTGGTAGTAGGGAGGTGTGTGTTTGAAGCCCAAAGGCGCTATAAGAAAAAAATTCTTTGAGGGTGATAGATCACTGGTGCTTTTATAAATCCACCTTTCCAAAGAAGGGGTTTGCATCCAGTTTCTGCAAGGAAGCAAGTCCATCTGGTCCAGAGAGGGGATCTGCCGCGGGTGGTAAGGAAACCTTCTGTGGCAAGAGAAGCGTGTGGATCAGAGAGTGTGTGCAACTGGTGTTGGGGTGGCCGCGTGAAACGGGCCATGCCGCCGTCTGTGGGTTTTGGCTTTGGCTGGACAAAGCAGAACAAGGAAAGTTAAAGCAGAGTGATGCTGAGGAGGGAACCAGATCATCTCTCATTAGCAAATGACGCTCGCTTGTTAAAAGGAAAGAACAAAACATCTCCGTCCCCTTGCCCTTTAGGTCAATAAAATGAACACCTACTAATGGCTGAATCAGAGACTCAACAACTTCATTACATGTGTAAAATCAATTGCCATTACCTAGCTCTCTTTCTATTGATCCATGCTGCAGTATGTCAACATGTTCTGGCAGATGGCTATGAGCAGACAGTGGTCTGCTTAATATGTCCACATGCTGTTTTGCTGAGACCCGTTAGAAGACACGTTGAACAGACTGGTCTCTTCCCGAGGGGTCAGACCTCCCTTGAGTCTTCCATCTGGGCTCTGTGCAGGTGACTCTCCACATCAGCACATTGGTGAGCTGCTGGCCAGAAGGTGTACTGCAGCCAAGAGGCCCCAAGCTAAGCAGAAGGGGCAGCTTGCGACGTAAAAGGCCACTCGGCCTTGTGAGAAGGGCCGAGGCGAATCTGTAGCTTCCAGACTGCTGCTGGGAACCTTGGATGTAAATGACAACGTAGCTAATAAGGGCTAATTGGCTATTAAAGGAGGAAGCAGCCCCAGAGATGGTAAGGGCCAATTAACCCTGGGAGCCAGGAGCCTGACACTATCGCTGTGCAGTGGTGTGTGCGTGAGCCTCTCATCAACTGCTGTAGAAAAGGAGCAGGGGGGGTCCTTGCCAAAATCCTTGTGACGTAGCTTGGGATGTTTCAGGTATACAGCACGGTGAGACTGGGGGTGGGATTGGTGGCTGACTAGCACGGGCACACCCAGCACAGATCTTCCTGTGGGGATCAAAAGGGCCCTTTGTGAGATGAAACATCTTGGGTGGCTTTTTTTTTAATATCTGCTTAGTGCTGAGGAACAAGCAGCTACATGAGGTGGGCTGGATCCGCAGGGAAGCCTTATTCCGGAGTGTTTGCGGGTGTTACCAGCACGATGAGACAGGCTCTGACTGAGACTAGTGCTTGGTTAAACCCAAGGATGGTCATGCAGCTGGGGACCAGGAGGGAGGCAGGTCAGCTCTTACGGGAAACGGGCCTTGGAAAGCTGAGATGGTTTTCTGAGCAGCCCAGTCCAAAGAATGAAGTCAGCAGGGGACTGTGGGCAGCTCAATCAATCATTCTGCTTCAAAACCTCTTCTGAGATCAGGGCTGTGGGGAGCTGGTGTTTTGACACACACTTACCGCTAATTGGAATAAACAAATTGTGCCTAATAGCTTTGTCCTCTAATTGATGTCACTGCCTTCTTATCAGAGACTCATAGGATGCTTTAGGCTGGAAGGGGCCTCTAGAGCTCATCTGGTCCAACCTCCCTGCACAAGTAGGGACATCTCTACCTAGGGCAGGTTGCTGAGAACCCCATCAAGCCTGACCTTCTTATTAAAGGAAAATAGAGATTTGTAATGTTCCAAATTAAGCCACCTATTTTCATCGTCTATTTTTCTGCTACGGGTGTGCAGAACAAAATGGACTTGGTGGATTTGAGAAGGAATTGGGACCCAGCAATCTCTGCATAGGGTGAACCATGTGGCCTACATTGGCGTCTATCTCTTTCTGAATCTTTATTGCATGAAGGTGGCTTTGTGTGTTGCTGTTGTGATGGTGGCCTTTCTCTCGATCCTCTTCCTCCTGTTGATTTTATTGTTTCTGATTTCTGCATTGTTGCTGCCCTGAAGTTTGGCCATTCTGTGCTCCAGTGAGTTCAGTCCAAGTGGGAGATGAGTTTGACAGTAGGGCTCAGCTCGGGGACTTGGAGGAGCAGCAAGGCTCTTCTGCTTGGCTTTTTACATAGAAGAGAGGGAGACTGTGACTGTAGGGTCTACCCTGCAGTAGCACATCCATGGTTTGGCCTGTTCCAGAGGAAGAAATAAGGCGGATACACTGCTAATAGCACGGTTCTCATGGTAGGTTTCCATGAAAACAGAGCTGGGCAGAGGAGAGAGTTGCTGTCCTCATTTCCTGATGATCCCCAAGGACATTTCTCTCTTGTTGGGTTCAAAAGTAGATGGAAAGACGATCTAGTGTTGACCTTAGCGGTATCAACAAAAGTGATTAGCTTCTCTAAACCAGTCCGACCAATCTTTTAGTCTGCCTGGCTAATGAGGCTCCCATTGATGATCTCTAGTTTACACACTCGCTGCTCTGGAAGTGAACTGGCCTGAGCTGGAGTTCCCATTCACAAGAGCCAGGCAGTGTGCTGGGTGCTGAGACCCGCGGTAGCTGCTCGTGGACAGGGACCAGCCCTCCAGAGTGGGGGTCTAGTCAGCCCCTGACGTGACCCTTGGGCTTTGGGGAGGGGCAGAGGGGATTCAGAGGCTGCTTCCTGTCTCGATTCAGGTACAAACAAGACAAAAGCTTCTTTTAGCCACATAGCCTGAAAAGCTTTGCTGAAATAATTTCTGTTACCTTTTATCTGCCTCAAAGGAACACTTAAAAAATCATCCTGCCCATAGCAGGTAACCTGATGAGTCTAATTTGGTGGTATGAAAACACAGCCACTTGGAGCTTTCCGATCCATGTTCTGGCTAATTAGATACGCTTCCCCTGCTAGCTTTTGCCTGCTGTGCAGTGTTGCGTGTGTTCAAACACCCTATCAAGAGCAGGAGGTGTCTATATGTGTGCGTGTTGGCTAATATGTTTGTGGAGATAGGAGTTGGTGTTATTAATTGTCAACCCAGCAGAAAACAGGACGTACCATCTCCAGCTGTAAAGGCAGCACGCATCTGGGATCCCCAGTCTGGGAGCCCACAGGCAGCACTGTGCAGGGGTGACATGGCAGTCTGATTTTCTCCCTTTGCCTTGAGGTTTTATTTATTTTGGTACCCCGTGTTTGCAGGCAACGTGGAGAGGTTTTGAGGGGAGGGAGGAAAATGTTCTTTGAGGGGAGCAGGGGGTGGGAGTCGCTTACTGTGGGTGGTAGGAGACTGTGGAGACAGAGTGAGGAGGTGAGAGCGGCAGGACTCCGGGGCTCATGCCTGGGCAGCAAGCCCAGAGCAGCTCCGGGTCACTGCCACTTCCAATCAGCAGACAGAGAGGATGATGGCATCCCAACCCTTGGAGATGCTGGCATCCCATCCCACAGAGATGTAGCCATGCACTTGAGGGGACCACTCTGGAAGGGTGGCTGTAACTGTGCAGCCACTGCCTCTAACCCTCTGAGCATTTGAACCTACAGCTGCTGGGGTGCCTTGTGTAGGGCACAGAGATGGAATTGCCTGAGCAGTTTGTGTGAATCTGGATGCAGCGTGGGCTGAACGAGAGCTGGCTGTGCACTGGGTACAGCTTGCAGGTCTGGGTGTCTAAGTGACACTTCCATGCCTGGGGCTGAAACTTTGGTGCCTTTCTGCCAGCACTGAATTGCTTTTGAAAAGAGACTTTGTTAGAGGGTTGCTTGTGGAGAAAGGTAGACCAATTTTTCTTAGGAGGTGAGAAAGCTGCTGGTTTTCCTCCAGGATGGAAAATGTTTTCTGTGGTTCAATGCTAGAGGGATAAGACAGGACCTCAGAGGACCGAGCAACATTTACTCCCTCACCAACAAATTGTTTCATGCCCACTTAGGGATGCCAGCGCTGTGTGTCCTGTCTGCACACACACCTCCTAGCACAAGCATCAGCTGTGGGGAAAAGGCACAGACATTCAGCAGGGTCTGGCAGAGGTTTTCACCTAGGCAGAAAATAAATTGGCTGCTACTGCTATTCTCTTTTCTAAATTGGCGATGCCTGGAATAAGGCCAACTTTCTTTTTCTCTCTCTGGGAGACATCTATTGCTTCTCTGGGGAAATCTCCAAGGGGACCTGGGGAACGAGATTGGCTTGTGGTTGTAGTAAGCAGCAGGATGTTGCAAAGGTTAATTGCATCCAGCTGATGTGCTACTGAAAACCAGCGTTTTGAGATGAAAAATGACTGCAAAGCCGAATCCCTGGTGCGCAAAAGCCTCTGCCCTGGACGCGCACGCGTTCCTGCCTCTCCCTCTCTGGAGGGGGAAGTGAGCACAGCATTTAGGTGCCTGGGCAGCAGTTTATAACAACAGTCTCATCCATGTTCGTACCCAAGCTCTCCTACGGGCAAGTGCTCGTACGCTGATGAGCCTAAGAATGGGATGGGTCGTGCCTCTGATGGCCAAGCACGTGTTGCAAGTATTTGCTTAAATGTAATCTGATGTGTTCAGAAGCTGCACAAAATGTCTTGAAGAAAATGAGAACTTAGCAGGAAGTCTAAAAGCAAACAGAAGGCTCTTTATTGACCATCGGATGCTGTTTTCAAAAGGATACTGCGGGTGGCTGTTTCTGTGTAGTAAAACATGTAGGGCTGGTCTGTATGTGGTGGGTTTGGTTTTTTTTTTTTCCAGACAGTTAAGAAACCAATAAAGTTAAATTGGTAGAACTGTCTAATGTGATTACCACAAGATGGGGATAAATGTGGTTTCATTAGATCTTGTTTTGAAGTAGGAGACTGTCATTTTCTGATGGAAAACTGAGATGACAGGGAGTACTGGTATTTGAAGTGCCTTTTTTAAGAATGACCTGCTCTGTCTTTGACATCAAACATATGTATGCAGAAAGAGAGCTCTGGATTATGGGTTTTTTTGTGGTGCATCAAAAAATGGAAAGCTCTGTTTTTAGTCTTATGTTTTCTATCAGAGAATTAATGAGGGGCAGGAGGGGGGAAACTTGGATGAAACTGCTTAAACATGTTGCTTATAGTGGGGCTTGTGTGCAAAAGCTGGGCTTGGGCTGACACAACAGTTATGTGCAGGCATCTCCTACATAGTGGCTCCTGTGACCTCAGATAGAGCTGGCAACTTCCAGCAGCAGAAGAGTAAGCCATATAGTGGTGTACTGGTCTGTGAGGTGCCTGAGGAGAAGGATGAGTCCACTAGTGCACGTGGCTTCTAGCTACAGACTCCCATTCAGGGTATCTCAAGTCACATATTTTTAATGCTAGATTTTAGTTTTGGTGGAAACTCATGAGTTGGTTGCGTGATCAGGACAAGCCAGATGCTTAGATCTTAGAAGTTTCTGGTTTTGGGGAGGTAGGGGCTATGTCTTGGGATAACTCCAGTCCCTGACCACCCTGGAACAAGGAGTCTGAGTTGTAAAGGTGTTTTTCTCTAGTGCAGATGGTCTTCTTGCCATTGGCACTTGGTGAGAGATCCAGAACTTGCTTCTCTGGTGCCATGTGTTTCTTGCAGGGAGAGGGCTCAAAGCTGACACTCAGTTCCAGCCTGGTTTCTTTGCCTCCTGGCTCTAATCTCATTGTCAATCATTAAATGATTCACAGGGACTTCCCACTGTCCCCGTGATGTTAATTAAAAGATTTCTAGCCTTAAAAATTCTTTCGCCCTGTTGGTCTTCTGCAAGAAGCTACAAAGTAGATTGGTGTTTATGCTATTAATCTCCTGGTATCTCCAGGAGACCAGCACTGTCTGGAGCTGTGCACAGATTGATTTTTCCTGGTGGTCGGGAGGAGAGAGAAGTGCAATGTCTGATACCCCCTGGCTGGGAGATGAAATCTGGGAGGCCGTGGATACAAAAGCTCCAAGGAGGACAGGAGAGAAGAGGGACGGCCCAGATCCCATTATAGCAAAGATGATATGCCATCAAATGAGTAATGCTGATGGAAAATGTAGCAAATGACTAATGTTGCAGCCAGAGTAATTGTTTGGAGGACTGGCATTTCTAGTATGAAAAGATTTAGAGTGAGCTTTCAGTAAATAAAGGAGAAATTGGCCCTGAAGTTCAGGGCCAAGGTATGGTGGCTGAGATTGGAAGGGGGAGGGTGGTGGGGTGTTTTATATATTTGAAGGAAAGAAAATAATTTTTTCCAACTGCATTTCACTCAGTTGAATACCAGCAAGAAGGGCTAGACTGAAAAATCTTTATTCCAAAGGATGCACAGAACAGGGGTTACCTCACCTGGGCTGCTCAGGGCAACCAGCCCTGGCCATCAAACTGTGCCCTGAATAGCTAAAGGGCACCTTTTGCATCCCTGAGGATGTAATCCCATATCATTATCACTTTGTTCCCCTTTTTTGTGTACAAACATTAACTAATTCACTCCTCGGGCAACCCCTGGTGTAACTTCTGGAGCGAGACTGCTTACGTGAGGTCTTCTGGAATTCGCTACGTGCGTGGTGGCAGCAACAGCAGCTTTTCTAAACAGTGGATGCCTCCCTGTGTGCTGGGATTAGTTCATTTCCTTCACGGATGTTGGGTAGCCAGGGCAAGGTAGAAATCCCTTTATGACAGGCCAGCTTTATTGTAGTTCGTAACTGGGATTTCAGGCTGTCCAGAAGAGCGTGTTTGTGTAAAGTAATGATCCCATTTTCTTTCTCCCTTTATCCATCTCCTGATCTTTTTGCTCTCTTCTTCAGCAATGCCTTTTACACTCGGTTAAATCAAAGTGCAAAGCTCTGGTTATCTGGATGAGTTAGCGACCCTTGAGATACTTAAGACCAGGGCAAATAGGATGCCATCAAATGTCAGCTTTTGACTCTTGTTCTTTAAGGGTTTTATGCACCATGTGTGTGGATGGGTGCAGAAGAAGGGGTTCGTTAGTGGAAGCAGAGCAAAGACAATCCATGTAATAAGCTGCCATCTGGAGCTTTTATAAAGGTTTGAGGAGCAGCTTGTGGCTTCCAGATGGGCAGGGGTCACCCTTTTCTTCCTCATTTCTCCCTAAACTCTTCTGCTCGGGGTCAAGAGAGCAGATTAATGTTGAGGACACGGGTCTGGACGTGGACCCTCAGGTTTGGGTCCCAGCTGTGCTTCGGGCTTGTGTTGGGACTGGACTGGGAATGGGGCTGTGTCCTCCCAGCCATGCAAAGACTGAAGCTATTGGGAGCCTGATACCCAGGGCTCAGGGGATACCTTGGGTATGCAGAAGCTGGCAGGACAAGAGGGGAAGCAGATGATGGTTTCCATTCAAAGCACACTCTCTTTGCACCCTTTGTCCCTTTCTGCCCACAGCGGGAAGGACAGATTCCAGTGCAGAGGAGCTGGCAGGATGCCCGTGCCCCTCTGCCTTTGGCAGCCCACAGGTTAGGAGTGTGTCATGGGAACCCGCAAGCGTGGAGCTGAGCTCCGGGCTGCTGACGCTCTGATTAATACTGCAGCAGGGCTTGTTATGCTGGAGAGGAACCTTTACTCCAGAGACATTAAATATTAATAGCAGCAATAGAGACACAGATAAACAAGAGCAAGTTATAAACTGTTCATTTTGAGGGCATCGGTGTTAACTCTGGCAAACTTGTGTTACAGTCAGCTTGGAAACATGGGCCAAAGGCTGGTGCTGCACTTAAATCCCTGGATTTCCACCTGTCCTTACAGCTGCTGACTGTTTGCCCAGCTCTGCCCTGCAGAGAAACCCTACCTACCCACATTCAGCTCCCCTCTGTGAAGTGGCAGGGTCTTTAACTTGACACCAACCTCTTACTTGGTCTGAGCTTCCACAGCAGCTGCCATCTGTGCATTGTGTGTTCTCATTTGACATCAGTGCATCTGGCCTGTTCAGGAGTTTGTTCTGCAACTTCCTAGGTAGCTGAAAACTTACCTTCAAAAATCAAATTGGTATCTTTAGCTTTGTATCTTGCCAGGTCATTATAAACTATCCAGGCTGGATCCCTCTCGGTGCATCCGGATGGGGAGGACAGCCCAGCCCTGCTGGAGATGGCAGGGATGCTTTGGTAGGATGAGACCTCCCATGGGCTGGTCTCAGCAGGTGCTCAGAAACACTGTTGCTGGAGCCGTAGGTTTTCTGGTCTCTTTGCGGGGCATCCATGACCAGTTCAAGTGCCCTTGAAATATAGACCATGATATTTATTTGAAAACCCTCCCGACGCATGGCGGTAGTTTACCAATCCGACAGGTTTTTGCATGGTTGAAACTTACCACTTAATGGTGGAAATGTTCAAGGCTTTTGTGGTAATAGTAGTTGTGTGGGCTGGAGAGTCATCACATAACTCCAGGAGCTGGGCATATAGGAAAACCACTAAATATTTCTAGTGCAAACTGAGACTCAGCAACAAGCATTGTGTTTACTACTTAAACAGCTTTCCGATGAGAAATGATTGTAAACTCATATTTTAGTAATGCAAAATAATATTGACTGAATTCAAAGTGCCATCATTTATAACATGTTGTGTCAACTTTTCTGCTGTAATTTATAATAATGGTTGGACTCGATGATCTTAAAGGTCTTTTCCAACGTAGATGATTCTGTGATAATGGGTTCTTCTTCCGAAGGGGTAGGAACAGGGAAGGCTGTTGCTGGCTAATGTGTCACACTGGAAGCAGCTGCCTTTTGGTATTTTTATCTGGTTTTGGGTGCACTTTTGGCTGCACCCCATTATTTACGGACGACCCCTGGGACCCGGCACAGGCAGGGAGATGAGAGCTGTGTGAGTCTTTGGGCCAGCCTGCCAGTCTGTAAAATGTTTGATGCCTCTTGGAACAAGCGGGTCTAGAAACTGCTGTTTGTTGAAGAATGGAGGGAGAGTTCCAGCTCCTCCTGCAAAGTAAGATGATGAAGCACTGATTGTGCAGAACCACCTGGGCAATGACGTGATCATCTCACAAGGTAACTTGGGAAGCTGTAGTGAAGCAGAACCGTGGAGCTGACCAGCTGTTGGCACACAGAGTGAAAATGATAAGTAATGTCAAGGAAAACAAAACCCAACCAATGGCTGCAGAGGGAAGAGAGCAATAAAATTATCACTGCTCTGCCATCCCAAAGCTGACCAGTGGGGTTTTAAATCCCCTCTTAATAATGTAGCAAGGAAAATCAGACTGGGAATCTAAAGGTTTAATATTAGGGAAAAAATCAGCCAAATAAATCTTTATTTAAACATTTGCTCCCCTTGTAAGAGAAATATATTAAGTTTCTTTTTTAATGCCAATGGGACAAATGCATACTTTAATCTTTGGATTTTAGCATGGCCAGACTCCACATATTAAGGTGGTATTTGTTCAGACCTTTTCAAGCATTAGCAGAAGGTGAAAGGAAGATGCTGAGTGTTTTTTGGTTCAAGAACTAATCAAGATCTGCATGGTTGGGTTAAAAGTGTGCCGTTAAGGGCTGGCAGGTCAGTCACGTTGCTCACAGCTGGAGAAAGCTGGGTGGCACTAGCTGATGGTAGCACAAAGCTGGGATGCAGTGAGCTCCTCGGGTTCGTGCACTGCTGTCAGGTGGCAGTCGTGTGGCCGTCCTGCCTGAGCTGCTCTTGGCCCCTGGCAGCTTCCTGCGCGTTGCACGGCGGCCGCTGCAGCTCACGGAGCCCCACTTCACCGCTGATGGAGGGACGAGTGTTTTACAGAATTGGATGGCATACTTAGAAAATGGCCCTCGTCACTTATGTTTCTGTTCTTAATTCACTCCGCTGTGATAACTGGCAATTGTACAAGGCCCCTCTTTTCTGGTTAGAACACTTGTATGTAGTTTGTCTTAACATGATTTATGGCAGTGGCACTTTAAAAGTAATTGAGATTGCTGCAGCGGTTTCTTGAAGAAATTCTGAAGGATATTTTGGGTGGTGGTGGGGAATGAAGGGTACAAGCAGGCTGCAGTTAAATATCTGACTCATTTTTTTTCCTCGCTCCCTGCAACGCTGACAGAAACATCTGGAGGTCGCCTGTGCCGAACACGTGTCTCCACCCCAGAGAGACACATAACCACCTCCTCCTGCACAGTATAAAACTTACTGTCTTTTCTTGAATGAGACAGCTTAAAAGGGGAAGAAAAATATGGAGCGAAGTGTTTGGCTAATGCTTGCTTTCAATGCACCAAGACTTGCTATCATTATTTCTTCCAGGATGGCTTTTGGTGGCACGGTTGGGAGATGGATGGAGCTATTGTGAACATTGTGATGGGAGTTCAGCAGTGTGGAGTCAGAGGGAGAGGGCTGTGAATCTCTTGGAAGTATATTTCAGCCAAGATCCTACATAGGCAACAGATGTTGTACTGGTTTAACGATTGATTTTTATAAATCCATCTCACCCTTGTTTGAATCTGTTGGTAAATTGCCGCTGTTTATAGTCTCTGTGGCAACACGTGAATAGCCCCATTTATGGTTAGGTGCTGTACAAATCCAAGCAGGGAGGGGAACAGAAGTTCTTAATGTCAAACTGAGACACACCAAAATAAACGAACCCAATTAGAGTCAGATGGGCTAAAGCATTCACACGGGCTCATTTCTCGGGCTGTTTGTTTCGACTCCAACCAGTACAGCAGAGTTAGATGGACAGAGCCCTCTGCCCATGTTGCTGAAGAAGCCATTGACATTTCCAGGCTCCCCTGAGAACTCCACTGTCACCTTTCTGTGTACTCGGTGTTAGCTGGCTAAAATTATTTGTACTTTAGTTTACCTTTCTAGAAGCTTAATCTACTTAACCTTTTCTGCTTGGAGCTCTGCTATTGGTGCCCCCCCCATGGTGCCCACCCGAGCAGGGCTGGGCTCTGCCTGTGACTCGCAGCCCCATGCAGAGGTTGGGGTCTGCTCTGCGCTGCCTCGGAAGGGTGGTGGGGCAGCTGCTCTGGCTTCTGTGCTGGCTGTGCACAGGGCAGCTCCCTCCCTCTTCTTCCTTCTGCGAGGCTGGTGGTGATGCCACTGAGCAATAAATGTGAGAACAAAAATTGCACAGGGTTTGTTTGCTGGTTTTGTTGGGTTTTTGTGTGTTTTGGGGTTTTTTTTCTTTTTTTTTTTTGTGTTTTGGTTGGTTGGTTTTGTTTTGTTTTGGGGTTTTTAGTTGCTGTTGGTGGTTTTTTGGTTTGGGGTTTTTTTTGTGGCCCAGAGGACTCAAAGGAGAAAGTAGTCCAGGTTTGCAAGCTGAGGAAATTGGTGAAAAAGTCCAATCCAGGAGGCCAGAAACTCTCTGGGTGTTTCATGACCAATCCACATATAATTGAGGCAGTGGAACAAGGAGGAAGCTGATCTAGAAAACCCTCTCTTCTCCCCTGATCAAAGTCAGGAAGACTCCATCAGCCAACAGAGCAGGCTTTATAAATATTATTGTGTGCATGATGCATCCTTGCAGTAAGACCAAGAACATTAATGGTAGCTGTGCCTGGACTCTGAATTATTGTAATACCTTCAGTCTTGGTTATTTCAAAATATAACCCAGTGCAGAGTTTTGCTGAAGGGATCATAAAGTTTGTGTGAGAAGAGCTGGAAACAAAACAGAAGAGGGATTTGCAATAAAAAAACCTAAACTGGCTCTGGGTGAGAAGGTGGGCATGCGGGAGGGACACTGTGGTTGTTAGATCTGTAGTGATGCTGGCACCTTTTCTTCTTCCAAAGCTGCTCCTCCATGCAGCTGAAATAACCTGTCTCTGCTCGCTGAGAAGTCACGGTCCCCTCTGTCCTTGCCAGCTGAACTGTGGCCCTGAGCACCTTGAGCCGCTGGTGAACGGGGCTGAGGAGGAAACCAGGTGCTGGTAGGACCAGCAGCCTTGTCTCAGGATCTGAGGGGCTTCTGGCAGCCCGTAGGTCCTGCTGGAGCTGTACTGAGAGGCAGCAGGTGAGGTGTGGAGGAGGAGGGGACTGAGAGGCAGGGCTAAGCAGTGGCATCTGCGAGGCTGCTTTGTTCAGTCGGTGATGCCAAGAGGTAGGCTCACTGCTGCCGAGTCTCCCTCACCCTGATGCTTGCTGGGCTGACTGTGCCGTGCTTGGTGGGTGAGCTGGAGGAGCAGGTCCTCGATGAGGGCATCATGAGATGGAGAGCGGGAAGCCCCAGCCGTCCTCTCGCTCCTCTTCGTAGCGGGCCAGAGAGCAGCAAGCACGCTGGGAAATCTGCCTGCAAATGGGCTGGTGCTGTGCCAGGACCCAGAGCATATGGAGGAGCAGTCGAGTGCTGTCCAGCAGCAGAGGAAATTAAAAGTGTGGCAAGCAGTCAGGGAGCAATGGCTGTGGCATGGGGGACAGCCAGGCCCGCACTGGTACCGCCTGCTGTCCTGTACTGAAGCAGTGCCAGCCCTGCTGCCCTGCCCTGGCAGTGCCTCTGCATGGGATGCAGGGTGGTGACACCATGGGGACATGGTGCTGGCACCGGGGTCAGCCCTCGTGCTCGGCTGGCAGCGGTGCAGTGGCTTGCTCTGGTTTGTGCTGGGGTTTTTCCCTGTCTGGGGGTAAGGCAAGCTGGCACCTTGAGCCATCTGAATGTCCAACCTCCTGCCGCTTGTTAGTTAGGCGCTGGTGAGCTGCCCAGAACTCCTGTCACGCAAGAAGATGGGCAGCCCATCCACATCTTCCTGAGCTGCTTGGTCAGCAGTGCCCGTCCTCTTGCAGCACCTCAGGGAACTGCATTTCTCCAGAACTCTTTTTCTAATCCATCCCTAAGGTGCCCGTTGAACTCCCACTCTATAGGATAGACCATTGGCAGACCCTTTGTGATGGAGTTATTTTAAATGGGAAATAATTTCTCTGTTGGGAGTGTTTGTCCTGGGCTGGGTGGGGGTTAGTTATCACCAACAGCTGCTGGCCCAAGCTGCTGGGTGGGGCCACAGGCGGGATAAACAACCGAGCCAGCCTATGGGAGAGTCTGTACCCTGCTGATGTCACAGCCCTATATAAAGGGAGGGGTGGCCTGCGGTAGGGACACCTGGTTTCAACTTGCTGCAGCCTGTGGCTTCAGTGTGGCCAGAACAGGGAAAGTGGCATCTCGGGCACAGGTGGAGCCTCTCGCTGGCTCTGTCTGTCATTTCATCAGTACTGTTGTTTTCTTCTCTCTTTCTGTTGTTTTATTAAACTGTAAATATCTCAACCCACAGCATCTCACTTTTTTCCTTTCTCCCAATTTTCATTCCCATCCCCCAGGAGGGGATGTGGAGGGGGGTTGGAAATTGGGGAGTGAGCAGCAGTGGGTGTTTAGCTGCCAGCTGAGGTTAAACCACAACAGTGTTCTGTTCGAAAGCGGTACACAAAAAGTTCCTGTACCAAAGCACGATTTGACTGATGTGGAATGAGAGTCAACCTTTGCTCCTGAGTTTGTGCATCATCTTCTGTCTTCAGTGGAAACTAGAGGCAGTGTAAGCAGCTACTAGGGCAGTGTAAGTCCAGATTCGAGGCAAGAGGTGATTCTGGATGAAAGTGGTTTATCTGTAGAAAGAGGGGTGGCCTTAAAAAGGCCTTGTAGACAGAATATCTGCATTTGAGTCCCTAATGTTTCTGGAAGGTAGGAGGTAATTGCTGTGCAGCTTCCTTGGTTGAAATGCTTAAAAGAATCACCCCTAAGTGAAATATACCTCATGGAGAAAACCATGAGTTCCACCCTGTTCCTCTCCGCATTTATTTATAGTTAATAACACTCTGTGCTCATCTTTGGATCTATCCCAGGCTGAAGCCAGGCTATAGATTTTGCAGTGCTTTGTAGTGGAAAGCCTCAAATGAAATTAAATGTATTTATTTCAAGCATCTATGTAGACAGGCTACCTGGTAACAAAAGATGAAAGAGGAGATGTTGTTTATTTTTTGCTTTAATAAGGGAGTAATAAAATAGATTTTAGATGATGTTACTCATGTGGTATCCTCAGACAGTTCTTTGCTCTACAGTGGCATAGTGTGATATAAAATCTGCTACTTTTTTTTGCTTCAGCCATAGTTTTGTGAATGTGTTCTCTACATTAGGTCTTCACTCGGACACGGGAGAAGGTAAGGTGTGAATTGACAGTGCCTGAGCTGTTACAGAAAGGTTGTTCATTCCCATACATGGGGGATGTTACCCGTGTCTGGCTTAAACCTTGGGGTGCACCTGGTGCGTTGGCTGCTCCTTTTGCCAGGGAGAAAAGGATTTCATTGGTGTCATCAGTGGATGTGGGGGTGAGGGCAGCGTTAATCCTCTAGTGACAGCACCCCCAGCTAGGTGGTTAGTCCCACGAGTCTCAACATGTGCATAAGCCTGAGACCCCTTCCCTAGTGAAGTCCTAGGGTCAGCACTGTACCTCACCTGGTTGAGGTTCATACATGGGGATCTGGTCTAGGTCAAGTACAGAGCAGTGTCCCTAATTACACCTGCAAGGAAAGGTATTTTCCTTTCATCATTGTTGGACTAATTACATTTGTCAATTGTAGTCCCGCTCGAGAAATCAATAAAGAATGGAGCTTTGTTTGGCTGTACTTGAGAGAAGGTGCATTCTACAGCCTTCCACTGGCCCTGCAGCAAATAATAGTAATAACAAATCTATGTTTCTGCTTGTTGTGTTTTCTGTTATCTGGATCTCTTTAGCGAGATAACACAGGGAGCAAGAAATGTAGTGTTCTCTTTTTTTTTTCTTCTTCTTTTCTTCTGTCTGTGTTTTCATATTTTTACATTAACCTTATCAACTCAAGCATTGCAAACCCTGCTCTGCCAGCTCCTGGGTGCCAGGTCGTGTGGAGGCCGAGTGGCTGCTGGGCAGGGAGAGATCAGAGTCTTGGTGGCAGCTGGTAGTGCTCTGCTGTGCCACCTGCCTCCTCTGTGGATGGGGTTTTGCACCTACAACCACCAGTAGGCTTGGTGCATTTTGTGCATGGGGGCGAAGCCCGTTCACCAGCATCATGAAGAATTTTTTCCCTTTTATAATCTAAATACCTAACTGGGTTGTTACTGGTAGCTACAGGTGGCTGTATCTTTGTCCTCTCTGCTCCCCAGGGGCAGTACTGGGCCACTCTGTTGGGGACATCCCATTGACCCCACTGGGCACTCAGGGCAGGCACAGAGTGGATGAACCAGGGAGGGATCAGAGATCACCTTGTGTTGTTCCCTGTGCCCAGAAATTGCCAACTTGCTTCCCTGAGCTCCAAGAGCTCTTCTCCTGTTTCTCGTACCAGCGTAGGTCTGTCTCTCGCAGGCTGTTACCTGCCCCTGCTGGAGAATTGAAGCTGCATTGAAGCTTTGTAGAGCTTGTGATTCTTTTTTTTTTTTTTTTTTTTTTTTCCTTTTAAGTAAGCAATATATATTCAAGACTAAAATTAAAGATAGGCAGGAAATGAAATTGCTAGCATTGCTTCTGCTGGGTGGGGAAACTATTTTCATCCCTGCTAATGGAGGAGGGGGTGCTCCTCTCAGCTCCAGAGAGTCTGAGGTGGGGGCATGGAGTTAGCAGCAGCCACAAAAATAAGGGAGGGGGAGAAAGGATGACTAAACAAGGCCAAGGAAAGCCTCTGAAGGTGCTTGCATATTGGCTGTGTTCAAGTTGTGCTCCAACCCTTGGGGCTTTCCTAACATCTGGAACAACTGGACACATGCCCAGCCCTGGATGTAGGATTATCACCAGGAAAACTGCCAAGGAAGCCCCCCCCACCCCAGTAAAGGCTCTGCGTGGCCAATGGATTAACAGCAGCAAGGGATAAACCTCTTCAAAAGCCTTTCAGAGGAGCTGCTGATGCTACTGTAGGCCCATGTAAGCTGACAGGGATAGCCCTGTCTCTCCTGGTGTTGTCAGTGTGCTTCAGCTGCCAGGGAAGGGCCAGGGCACAGAGGGAAGAGGTGAAATCCCAACCAGGCTACATGTCCTCCAGTCTCTCCATGGCAGAGCGGTGGGTTTTGCTGCCATCCCCAGCAGACAGACCACTGGGGCCCTGGCACATCTGTGCCAGAGCTGTGCAGATCTCTGACTTTGTCTTCTGGGGTGGGAGGAATTAAGGAAATCAAGTTAAATAAGCTTTTCTGGAAAGGAAAATTCTAAGAGTGAATGAGCTTAGAAACTTAATTCAACTTAATTGCTTTTGATTAATTTAATGAGAAATACAAAGAGTGGGGGTGGGAGGGAGTTCTGGAATGATTTCAGGATTGTCTCTCAAGAAAGCCCACTTTAACAGCCTGAAGGCAACACAGAGATGACCAAATTCTGTGAGGTCTGCATAAGAGTGGAAAACTATCAGCTTTCTGTCCAGCTACTGAAAAGTGCCTCAGGCAGCTGATGCTACATGAGAAAGGAAAAGCAAGGACCCCAAAATACCTGCTGGCTGTGGGCTGTCTTTGGGGTAGTCCAATTGATGCTTCAGACCCAGCCCTTGGTCACCTTCTGAAAACTCTCATCCCTCAGCTTTGGCCCAGCTGAGGCCCCATCACCCAGAGGGACCCCAGGAGGCTGCAGGACCCCTGCTCCCCAGGGAGAGCTGTTGGGTGCCCAGGGACATCCTAATCTCTTGGTGAGTGG
This sequence comes from Megaceryle torquata, assembly GCA_024611175.1. Lineage (NCBI taxonomy): Eukaryota > Metazoa > Chordata > Aves > Coraciiformes > Cerylidae > Megaceryle > Megaceryle torquata. Next base: position 160,171 of record JANIJG010010168.1, on the reverse strand, counting down.
ATAAACCCCTGGCAGCAGCTGGGAAGTTTGCTTTATTGATGCAAACCATCTCAGCACAGTGCTGGGAAAAGCTTTATGTTTTTTCTTGAACGCTATGTTAATGTGACAGTTTTCAGGGAAATAAAGAAATGGGGCTGGAGGTGAGAAAAAGCACGTACATAATTTCTCAGTTACTGCTCCCATAGCTTTTCTGATTTGATTTTCCTCTCTGATGTGTGAAATCTGAATCTGAATCCAGGCTTCCTCCACTCCCTCCCTGTTGACCTCGTCAGAAACACTGAATGCAAGAGGAAAAAAAAAAAAAAGAACAATAAATTGCTTTATGTAACTCCAGAAGGGAAAACCCTGCACTTACCCTCACAGGCAGTCTTTCCCATCTGTTACCTCTCTGTGCTACCTCTGGGTTACCTTCATAAGAAAACTTAATTGAGGCAATATCATGTCAGGAGAGAATGATACATCCATTTTCACAGGCTCACTTTAGTAACCTGTTTCACTCTTAGCAGAAGTACATTGGGCTTCATGTCTTGCAAGATTTTTTTTTCCTGTTGTCTTTCTAATAATAAACTCCTTTCATACTTTTTATTCGTACACCAGCAAACGTGTTTTGTGTTGTCTCTTTTGGTGTCAGTGGCCGTGTTGCAGTAACAGTCCTCTGCATAACCACGTGTGTTTCATGCATAGATGAATAATGAGGAGAAATCTCTGCTGCTCACAGGTTGGACTAGATAAAGTGTGCGAGAACAGAAAGATTACCCCCCTGTTTTTTTCAGAGGGATGATATGAGGAGACTAATGGGAAGTTTTTAACAGCAGTTAGAGACTTAACAGGCTGTGAGCATTCCCTTCTTGTCACTATAACCCGAGGTAGGGAGCTGGTGTGCGTTCAAAAGTTACGGCTGAGCCTGTCCTGCGTGCGTTCCGCTCGCTTGATGGCTGGGGCTGCACCTCTGTCATTTTTCAGCACCTTTGTAGCTCAGGAGGCATAACTAATTTGGCTGCCTTAGGGGCTTTGTTCACTCACAGCCTTTTCAGGGGCTGTGTCATCAAGGGGGAGCAGTACAGACAGGGAGCCAGGAGCTCAGCACTCTGTCTCCTTCCTCATGCCTTTAGAAAACGACTAGTTTTGGTAAAACCAGTGGACTTGCCTGAAGGGCAGGTCAGAGATGGTGGTGGCGTGCAGATGAAACCCTCCTGGCTCCTCGGTGCTTGCAGGCTCGTAATGAGGAGCAGAACACAGAAGGGTTTGGAGCTGCAGTATTGGACAGGGTTCCCTCCACACCTTGCCCTGCGTCCTGGTTTGACACCGTGTCGCCCTGCCATGTCCCGAGGCCAGCGAGGTGTGGGGAGCTGGCCTGTGGTGCCGAGCCTGTCACTGGAGAGCAGCTCCGCCTGGTCCAGCACATCCCTGGGGCATCCTTCTGTGCTGAGCCGTTTCTGAAGCTGCTTTTCAGTGAGAAGTCCGTTCCTGTCACTCTCATCCCTTTTCAGAGGCCATGTTAATAAATGGCAGTTGAGTGAGTGGGGGAGCTGCGTTTATCCCATGGACTCCATGCAGACAATGAACCTCGTCTCGCCCAGATGGCCCAGGCTCTCCTCCAAGCAGATCAACAGGGCTGGTGCCATTGAAACAGGCCCAAACAGGCCAAGTTACTGTGATAGGGTAATTACAGCACCTCCAGTGACCATCTGCACACACAAACACATTTTCTATTTAGATAATAAAACCTCTCCTATGTCTCCAATATTAGCCATGGATGGGATGCTAATTGATTTAATTGAAGCTGTCGGTGTTGAGCTGAGGCCATTGCCAACCTCTTCAGCCTAGATACGTGGTGGATTTTCGTGTCCTGGTTGAGGCGAGGGAGTTGGGGTGTGCACACTCTGCTCTTGAGAGACTTGCAAAAGCAAGAGCTGGTGGAGCTCCTGTCAGCCAAGAGGTAGAACTTTGCTGCCCTTGGCAGGGCTGGTATCTCATAAGCTTGTGAGTTGAATTTAAAGAAAACTTGTCTTTCCATGGTTTGTTTATACGTAAACACCCAAACACATACTAGATTTCAGTTATATGAATAATAAAGGCCAAGTGATTAATACCCTTTAGTTTGTATTTTAGTAGCATCTTGCAACTCTGGTCACGAGCCACGTACCGGGGCCCTGCACAAATACCAAAAGACAAAAGCAAACACGCAGTCAGAGAGTGCCAGAGTAATGAGAGCCCTCTCTGTGCCTTTGGAAACACTGTTGACTGGGCTTCTTTTCATGAGACAATATTTTTTCATAGCCTGAAAATCACCAGTTTTGGCCTAGAAGACATTGTCTGGGGTTCTCATGCCAAAAAATTATCCAAGGCTGTCTCTCTTGTTTTTGGTTTTGTTTTGTTTTGTTTTGTTTTTTCCTTTTTCTTTATATGACCTTTTTCTAGTAAACAAACAAAAACAATAAAAAAAAAAAGAAAAGCCACAACCTTGCAGCAAAGTTATCCGCCTAAAGAAACAGCAGCAAGTGTTCTCTTGCAGAAGTGACAGAGTCAGAACCAGTTGTAACGATTCCCAGATGACCTCAGGCTATTTCGTCGTGCCGGGTGATATTCCCGATCATTAATGCACCTCATTGTGTTAAGGATACATAGTAGTGTAGCATCTGCAGTGTTCCCCCAGATAAGTGGTGTCCTTAGTGCTTCATCTCCTTCCCTGAAGCTTTTTGCCACTCTTGTTGAGAGAAATATTGTGGATGGTTTTTTTTCCTATGCTTTCTCTTGTTTAAAATAGGAGGGATGTAGCAGCTCATGCTGCCTTAATTTCCTGTTGAATTTGCTCCATCCAGATTCCTCATTAACTGTTTAATCAGGAACATGGAAAACACAGCCAAACAATTTTTTTGTGAAAGGCTTGTTGAGCTTGGAGGGAATAAAACAGCTCAGAGAAGGCACCTGCAAACAACCAAATTATTGGCCCCAAAAATCTTTTTATCCCAGTAGTCAGCTGATTGGGCATGGGGAGATGACCTCGATTCTGCAGAAGCAGGGGTGGGACTTTGGCGAAAAGTGAGAGTGTAATTTCCTCTCCTCTGGGAAACTGTGATGGCCTCCTTTTGTCCATCAGAAGCTGGGGAAAACCAAAGGATGGGGAGTGTCCTGCTTGAGAAGGTTGGTGATGTTTGTGTGAGCAGGGCCCAGACCGACTGGTGCTGGGGGGTTAGTGCCTCTGGGTTTGCAAGGAGGCACCGCAGCGCCCGCTGCCCTGGGACAGTGCCAGGCTGAGGCAGGTGATGTTCAGCCAGTAACCATCAGAACGAGAATTGGGGCAGCTGCTTTTGTACCCAGTGCTTTGCCTCTGAGCAGCTCACTCCCATTAAGCCCTGTTTGGAGAGATATCAGTGACTTGCAGATGTCCTGTTGACCTGTCTGCATGAAGCTACTGGGCATTGTAGGACATCTTGCTCCTTCCACACCTCAGGATTGCCGAAAAGCTGTTTGACTGGTAGGTGTCTAGTGAATATACCTGAGATCCTGATCAAAAAGCAGTCAGGGGCAGGAATTCTCCAACGTGCAAAGCGTCCTCCGTTGCCACCAAAGGCAGATGCAGCAAGAGGCACGTTAGGCGCTCTGGGCTCCCTGGGGAGGATGAAGCAAAGAGCGATGGCAATCTGCTGGGGAGTTTACTCGCACTTCTCAAGGGTGGATGCTCCTGTCAACTGACTCTCACAGGAGACTTCAGAAATAATCTTCCCTGATGTCAGTGCACATGTTAATTGAACTTGACAGATGATAATGAAGAAGAGGCTGTAACTGAGAAAGGGTAGAGGGAATGTCATAGCTCTTTTGGGAGAAGGAGAAAACAGAAAAGTGCAGATGTCCAGAAATTACTTGAGGTAGCTCAGAATATTAATCTTTGCTCTTTCTAGTGCCAGAGGTGGTAGATGTTTTCTTCATCTCGAGTTCACATTGGTCTTGCTGTTCACCCATTTACAAAAATGAGTTGTTTGGTGAGGGATTCTTCTGTGTTGAGAATGTACCTGCAGGTTCAATGGGGGCACCGCTCGCCTGAGGGACTGAGTTACCAGTTACTCCTGGCACACGGGGATGGGGAACAGGAGTTGTCTTCGTGGGTGCTGTGTCTTCAAGCTCTGAGCTTGTAAGCAGAGCGTAGCACTGTTTCCTGGAACTGTTGTTCTCTGTCCACGTGCCTCATGGCTAATGCATAATTAGCCTTAATTAGCTTAATTAGTCTGAAAACCACTTTTTGCCTTTGCTAGAAGGTCAGCACGTCCCCCCCTCGCTGGACGGACGTTCTGGCCTGGTGCTCTTGGCAGCGTGAGCAGGAGCCCAGCGATGCCAGCAGAGCCGTGCTGGCTGGTGCAGGGGGTGTGGTGCAGCCCGAGGTGCAACCGCATCGCAGCGAGGCTGCCAGCCCTGGGTTGGGGCAGAGCTGCCTGCTCTGAGTTTGGAAGGTTTATGATCAGTTCCCTCTCCCAGATGACAGGCAGGTCCTTTAGACCCTTGAGGCTTTTTAAGTGCGTGACTCCTGCTGAGTCTAGCTCCTTGAGATAGGTCATATTTTACCCCCTCAGGAGCCAGACTGGCCTCTAAATGCCACTGTAGAATTGGGCTGTATCTGTTTTCTGCCTTTCTGCCTCTGCTGCCCGTGAAATGGAGGTGACAGCCCTTCTCCTCTCGCTGCTGAGAAATGGCAGCAGAGGGGCTGGCCTGGAGCACTGCACGCAGGGCTCTGGGCTGTTTCAGAGAGTCCTGTGCAAACACTTGATGCTTGTGGACTCAGTTGCCCCGTGATTGTGTAATGAAGAGAACAGCCTTGTTTATCGTCATCAAATCAGATAAAAGTGGCATCTGGCAGTTGCATTTGTAGTGTGCTCAAAAGAGAATGCTGCGTGCCAGAGGCAACATTTCTCCCTGTGCTAAGAGCCTGCACAAGGACCCAGCTCTGCTGAGGTGACTGTCACCCTAGGATTAGTTTAGAATAACCTCTTCATCAAAGTCATCCTGTGATCCTGCAAGGTTTTGGGGAAGGCAGAAACCCTCCCATCACAGATCCTTGTGATGTGTGTTTCCTGATTGTGGTGTCTCATATTTTTCTTGTAATTACCAGCAAACTTCCTGAACAGGAGCTGAAGGGCTTTTCCCTGACTGTCAGGAGCACAACATGGGGTAGGGAAGAAGAGCTCTTACTTCATGGGAGAGGCTACTGGGGAAAAGGGAGGGGAGGAGATGGTGAAGAATCACTGCCAGAGAGTTGTGGACATTGTGGACATAAATGACGCTTGTTTAAAGACACATTAGAAGATTACTGATGAGAGTTAATGTATGAAAGCAACGTGACCTAAGTGTAGTATTAATGGAACCCATTTTCCATGCCATCTCCTGTAGAAACTCTTTGGAAGTAGAGAAGGGGGAAAACCACTTTACAGTAATAGCTGTTATTTATATAAGAGAACAACATTAGATGTATCAAAATGTGATATTTTAAGGTAATAACTGGACCCTCACAATCATTGTTATCCATTTAAAAGGCAGTTTCTGTGATGGTGGATAGAAGGAGGAAATAGCCCCAGTCCTGCAACCGATGATAAACGAGGTTTATTTTATTATTATGGTTATTAGTCAGTTCCCAATCTGGTAAGATTGTGTTAAGAAAAAGGGAAAAGATCTGAAGAAATGAATAATCATCCTTGCACAGTTTGTTGGAACCATTTGGTGGGCTCATTAGCGACTCAGGGCTGCGTCTTGGCTCTCTCCAGAGTCGGTGTCAAATGTCCGACTGCAGCATCATTGATCCACATCCCATGAAGAGCAGCAAGCAAGGATATTATGTGATCTTGTTGCCACAGTGAGCTGCTTCTGTTCTCCACTTGAAATTTACTCTGGTGGAAGGTGACCCCAGTGTCATTCAAGTACAGGGTGTCTTAATGGTGCAAGCCAAGATGATGATGATGGGTTGATGGTCAAGCTCAGTGACCGTCTCTCTCCTGATGTTAGCTGTGTGCACATCATATAACCAAAACACGTACGTTTGCATCCCAGGATTTGCAAAGAGCCTTTGTCATGCTAATGGTCAATGCACCACGCGAGTGTCCTGGCAGGTCAGCTCAAGCCAAGGGGCTGTCTCTGTTGCTGGGTATGGCAGAGGGGAATGGGCTGTGTCTCTGCTCCTCGGCCAGAAAATCTGTTTTGCACGAAGCACGAGCCCAGCTCTTTTGCAGGATTCAGGCAGAGTCATGAATGATTCATGAGGGGGGGGGTTGGGGGTAGCAGGGAAGGATGTTAATAATATTCTCCATGTGGTGCAAATGTAACAAGAATTTGACCAGCTCTAATTTTTTTTAATAACCGCTGAGCTTGTGAGCAGATGTGATAGATGAACTTGAGCAAACCATAGCCTCCCAAGCTGGCTTTTCACTTCAGAGCAACTAGGCCACTCTCTGAAATTAGAGCTGTGTAAAACCTCTCAGGCTATGGGGAGGAGGAGTGGAAAGCTGAAAAAAGAGGGGAGAAAGAGTCTATCCTGTTTTCATAATATTCCAGTTAGAATAAATGTGAGACGTGAGTCTCAGTTCGTCCTGGTTCAGAACAGTGCTCGCACAGGAATTTTATCTTTAAACCTCAAGTCTCCTGGAGTGAAGCCTTCACTAAGGGCCAGGGGCTTTCCCCTTTAACCCTGCACACATGGCATTAGATTGTCCAAGCCTCCATGTTGAAAGTAAGAGGGGTGGCAAGGAGCGGGTGATGTGGGTGTTGGATGGTGAGATAGCAGTTTGCTGTCCTAGAGGTGGCCCTGGGCTTCTCTCCCGTGGGAAGAGGCTGGGGAGGATGATAAAGCAGCACTGTTTCTCCAGGCAAGTTCTGCTAGCTGGGATAATGAAAAAGAATTGGATCCGTGAGGGCAGCTGACACAGCTCACTGTCTTGAAGATGTTTCATTGTCGTTAAGATGCCTTTTACAGACTTGGAGAACTAGAGGTTATGTGTGCCACCTGCGGCTAGCGGCCCTAACTCTTCATGTGACAGCAGCAAGAGCAAGCCCCCAGTGGAGAAGCCTGGACCACCCACTGAAATGCAAGCTGGTCCCAGCCTTCTCACGGTGGGAGGCTGCCTCGGCAAGATCTCCTGTCCTCCTGCCCCCTGCTCTGGTGTCTGCTCAGGCTCGCAACTGCTGAAATGTCTGTGGTTCTTGCAGGTATCTCGCCGGAGGATTTAATGATCTGAACCATGGCTTCAATTAATCAGCATAAATGTTGCTTATTTATACCCTAAACCACAGCCTATGGATAACTCTGTTGTTTAATTAAGCTTATCGCTGTGAGCCTGATCCAGTTCCTTGCTGCATTAATGTAACAATTCGGTATTCTCTCTAAGAAGCATCATAACAAACTACAGAGGATGTAATTCACTCCACCAGTCCTCTGCTTTACAAGTGTGGCTGGTTCTGGGATGTGTCATTTGTGACCCAGTGCGGGCACCAGTTCCTCTCTGGTCCCACCAGCTGCTCCTGCATTAGCGTGCTGCTGCTTCCATCACGTCTAGTGGCTGGGAGTCTGGAGTAGCTTTTCTTTTGGGTTTCTTTCACCTTGTTCACTAAGAATTTTTGCGTCCAATTTAATTTAGTCTGTGCAGCTGAGCTTTGTCTTTATCCTTGCCTTTTGCCGCCTTCTCTTCCTCTTCACTTGCCCTTTCTTGTTTCTGTGTAGCGTGGAAAATGTTTCTACGTTCCACAGATGTAGGGGAATCTGTAATGAGCTCCCAAGCTGAAAGCAAAAGCTGTTGGCCTAAAAGTTGTTCTTTACCTACACTGAAGAGCATCCTCCTAGAAACCTCAGAGATTCTTTGGGAAAAGTTTAAGTAACTTCCAAGGATTTTGTGGTTATTTTCTGTTGTGCCGAGGATTCTTCAGGCACCACTTGTCACCCCACGTAAGAAATGTCTCCGGAGGATGCAAATTGCCTCGAGCTGGGATGTTACTGTGCATCACTTGAGTCACATAGGTGTCTGTAGATCCCTTCTCTTAAAAAGTAATCTAACAACAAAGCAAGGATTTTTTATTTTTTTTTCTCTCCAAGTGCGTCCACATGAGAGTTTAATGGACTGTAACTGGTGCACATTGCCTTCAGACCCTAACTCATTTCAACTTTCCTGAGTATCCATATGTTTCTTGACCTCTTCAAAATGGGCATGGTAGCATTTCTTTGTTTCTTTGCTTCGTGGAGGTATGGTGAGGATGAAGGAGAAACTCCCAGGTTGTGGTGGAGACAGTGGAGTTTGCAAGAGGTGCCAGAAGGCTCTGTGCTCAAGGCAGAAGTTTGGCCTCTGGAAATCTCGGTGGTGTGGCTGAGCTGGCTCAGCTCTAAGTCTCAGAAGTGACATTTGGTTTGGGTGCTGAAGTTCTGTGGTCACGTACTCGGCTGCAGCGTGGATTCGGTGTGAGGCAGGTGGGCACAGGTACTGATTTGGGGTTGAACAGGAGCCACCATGGACACAAGCAAGGAAAGAAAAAGCAGTTCTTTTCCCGTAACACGTCATCATTTCCTTTGTAAACAAGTGTACAAACTGGGATTAGATGAATTAGCAGCTTGATGCTAAATTGGATAGAAAGGAAGGGAAAACCATGTCAGAGCTGAGAGAAGAGACGATTCCTGTTTTGTTTTCCCAGGGGAAAGAAGTCATCAGGGGAAAAAAATGGAGGGAGGAGAGCACACTGAAGAGGAAAGGCAGGAAGACATTAAAGTAACCTATTAAATTGCCGAAGGCTGAGTGGCAAGAAATAAATAAATAGAGGCTGTGTAGATTGATGGATATTGGATCTGAAGGGCTTCCACATCTGGTGTGGCAGCTCTTTAGCATCTCATTTCAGTGTGACTCAGCAGGAAAAGTTGTTTGTTCTAACAGTAAAGCAAAGAGATGAAAGCAATCCTGAGGCACATCAGTGAAGGGCTCGGGTGTCATTGTTTTATAATTGGATCAAACTCTTTCATGTAGCTTAATACATCTGGATCTTCTGTGATGGGGGTAAGGTTTCCAATGTCACCTTTTCCACCCTTGTTCATCTTCTACTCAACTTCTCTATGATCACCTCCTGCTCTTAGACTACACTCTCTTCCCTTGCACATCTGTGCACCAACGTCTGGGCAGCGTGAGGGCAGGGAGGTGGTGAGAGGTAGGCAGTGAGCCTTCCTGTGGAGCAGGTGCAGAGAAAGCAGTGACTCTGAAGGGCAGCTTGTTAGGGACAATCACCTGATTTAGGTGCTCTGAATCACCCTCTGTAGGTCCTGACCATCTCCACTGACTATGAAGGTTTCAAATGTAGTTTGATTGCTCCATCCAGTCTGTGCTCAGCTTTGTAGCATTGACCCCGATCCTCATTTATCTTCATATATGTTTCTTTTAACGTGTTGCTGCTTCTAGAGGCTCCCATCTCCCACAGGCTCTGTTAACAGTGCTCAGTTGGCTTTTGTGATGCACTTGGACGCCTGTAGATAGAAGCAGAAGTGTCAGGCCAAGGTGCTAAGCAAGGGTTACTGAAGTCTCTTGGCATATTAACTCTGTTTATTTGTCACGTTGTCTTGCAGAACCTTGAGGAGCCACTTTATCTCTTTGTGCCTCTGTTCTTCATCCATCATAAGAGAATGAAAGTCATTGCACCTATCATTTGTCTGTCTCATATCTTTAAAGGAATTGTCATATCTGGTATCGACATCCAGCATGGTAGATCCTTGTCCTTGCATCCATCTTTTAGAGATTTGTAATAGTAGCAATGGCTAAAGATTTGTGCTGGGCGTGGGACTGGTACAAAATATCTGTAAGCTCTCCATATTAGTGAAAGCAAACCCCTAAATGCTGTCACTACAGCCACTTTTTTTCCCCTTCTCACCTTGACACTGGGGATACGTCCAAGGCTATTTGCTGTCTCTGTGTATGCAATTAATCAGCTGGCTGGGGGAAGCCTGGAACTGGGGCCTGGCTCTGATGTGTTCCACAGGCTAAGTTGTGCATCCTCTGCAGTGCACTGGTGCTTGCCAAGCTGGGAAGAATGAGCAAGTGGAAATAGGGGGATGTTGGAAGTAGAGCAAATGCAGTGTAAATGCTAAGGTCCCAGGAAGGGGCAAGAAGAAAATGGTCATTAAAGGCCCCACTTACACAGCTGGAATTGCACTGGCTTTAGAGCACCCCCAAATTCCTTTCATCCCGAAGCATGTTGGAGGTTCAGGAAATGGTTCCTTCTGAAAGAGGCACATTTTCAGTTTTGAAAACATTGCTCTCCTTACACCACTGTGATTCAGTAAATCCCAGAGTATCACAGGGAGTTGTCTGTATGCTGGGATAGCCTTGGCTGCCCCTGAAATGCAACCACCACTGGAGAGGCAGCTCTGGGCTTTGGTGCTCTCCTCTATTCTGGGTGCAGAACATGCTTACTAGGGGTGTGTGACCAGGAAAGCATCCTGTGTCACCTGGGGCTCTGCAGCACTTTCCTTCCCTGCCTCCCCATCCTGGGGCAGACTCTTTCCCACACTGGTGGCTCTCAGACACTGCAGATTCCCAGACTCCCACCGCCTCCTTGTTCCCCCCAGCTCTCAAATCTCTGATTGTAGCTATAAATCCAAGCAGACTTTCTGCATTTGCCTTTTTTTTTTTTTTTTTTTTTTTAAGCTTAGAATTTTACACATTGTTTCTGCCTTCCTCATTTTTTTTCTTTGCTTGGAAGTGGCACTTGGGGTTTGTGTGGTTATTTTTCTTGTGCTTACACTCTCCACTGACTTAATTAAGTTGTTGCTTGTTTCCTGGTCTCGCCAACTTTACTGGCCCCACCAGGGCTTACCAGTGCACTCCTCCTAAAAACCACAGCTGCTGCCAGTCACTTGAGACCATGAAAATGGACAGAAAAAATTCATTTAGAAACTCTATTTGACATTAGTGAAACAAAAGATGGACAGGAAAATGCGGTTCCAAACTTCAGTCTGGTTTTAGGCTGCTTTCCTAAGAAAATAAGATTTAGGCACTTAGACTGACCTTGTGTGGATATGGATAAATGTCTATCCAGTAACTAGAGTTCTGAGGCAAATTGGAGTCCTGTTTGACAGAAAGGCTTTCCAGAGATGTAGAAAATCTGTACTAGACAGCACTGTTAGGAATCCCTCCTGCTGTGAGCAAAGCCTCAGGGAAACAAAAAGGCAGCCCACCCCACCACATACACAGATGCAGAAACAGGCTCTTGGAGGCTGGAATCATCTGCTTTCTTGCTGGAAGATTTCTGACACCCCCGGGAGACACCTCCCTCCTGGTGCCTGTTTGCTTCTGTGCACTTCTGGTAGCAACATCCCTGGAGGTTGGTTGCAGCTCTTGGGATGCTTTGAGTGAAAGGTGCCCCACCACGCTTTCCTGTCATTCCATTTTCAGCATTAGACCCTCACCTCCTTCCTTTTCTATCTGCAAAACCCTGCCCACGTGAGCTGGAGAGCCCTTCTTGTTCATTCTTCCAGCCTGTCCTGCTGCAGACCTCGCACATCCCTTTCTTGCAGAACCGTAATCATTAATTCCCTGCCGCAGCCCTGACCTTACACCTCGGGAAGGTTAAATCGGCCATTCCTCCATCTCCCTGCTTTTCTCAGCTCATTTTCGGGAAGTCTCTTGACAGGCTTTTTCAGGGGATTAAGTAGGACTTACCTGGCTGCAGAGACACAGCTCAGGACTTTATCCGTAGCTGCAGCGTGCCTCCAGCCTCCAGCTGCTGAAACCTGTAAGAGTTTCCCTGTTGGCTTTAAAGGACCTCAGTGTGCTGCCCTGCTTTTGTGTGGGAGGATGGCTTCAGACTGCTGTTAGCCAGCTCTGGACAGGGAAGTTCCATTTCAGACCCCTTTCTTATCCTCCTGTGCTCCTTGGCTTCCGTCTTGATGCGAAGGGTGTTTGCTGGCTGCCTCGTAGCCAGATTTGTATTCGGAAAAGCGGGTGATCTTTGTCAGAAGAGCAGGGCCTTGTCTCATTAGTGTGTTTTTCTCCCCACACGTGAAGCAAGGAAGTGAGAGGCAAGATGAGACCTGTCTTATAGTTGCCTGCTTTCAGAGTGGCAGCTGAAGTGTGTTCCCCCCCCACCCCTTTCGGACATGACCAGCCATCCCTGTTTCGTGTAGCTGCGTGCAGAGGAGGGACGAGGAGCCTGGCAGTGCTTTTACCTGCCCACACCACAGGGATGATGTTTGCTGGGGTACAAAGATGAACTGCCCCCACTGAAGTTTTACATCTCAGGACTGTGACAGGTCCAGCATGATTGACAGGTCGTCACTTTAGCAGGCTCGGGAAGGACAGCAGAGAAGGGAGATGGCATTGTCTATCTTCCTGGAAACTCCTGGACTCAGAAAATGTTATTCTGATTTTATGTACACAAAGCAATTATTAAAGAAGAGAAAAGAGAGGTTGTGTTTCAAGCAGTAGAAACTAAAGCCCTCAGCTGTTTTTCTCATGTCTCTCCTTCTCTCTCCCCTGAATTCACTCTTCTGGATAGCAGAAATGAGAGGGAAGCTCCATTTAAATGCAGATTTCGAATGTTGGCCAAGAGCAATAAATAGCCCTCTGCTGCACTGATCAGACAAACATTATCAAGTCTCTTTGTAAAGGAGAGTTTATGTTTTCAGATTGTCTTTTTTTCCTGGATGAGATCCTCTTTCCTCTCAGAGTAATAGCATATTGGCAATATTTTATTTTATTTTATTTTTAAGCAGCACTTCAGAGATTATAATGGAAACACAATCCCACCTGCTTCTCCTCTGGAGCTATACTTGACAGCCTCGTAATGAGCAAGTCTGCAAATTCCTTATCCTTTACTGTATTGACAGCCCAAAGGGGTGATACTGTATTCAGCAGAGGGGAAATGTGCAAAATAAGGCAATTCTGCAACCATTTTTAATCAACTGACCCTCAAATGAATCCGCAGCCTTATGGTTTTGGAGCTAGTTTGGGGTTAATAAGGTCGGGAGGAGGTGCAATGGGTCTCGGATGATAAGAGTAGGGCAGGTGGTCCGGGAGCAGGAGGAAGGGAAGATGTGGAGGTCTGGGATGATTCTCCTGGGAATCTCCTGAGGCTGGTGTTGCCATGGAGGACATTGGTCCTTTGAGGAAGGGTATGTTCGTCTGGTTTTGAGACTAAGGGAATGATCAGCTCCAGTGGTAGAGTTTAGATCTTCTGCGTGTGTAAATCCCATTGTCCCGAGGTTAGAGTTCTTAACGTGAGAGTCCATTCATCACGGGAGCCTAGTGGATTTGAGGACTGTGTTTATAAATCAGAAGAGGTTGTAGGTGTGACCTTACCCTGTCAGAGGAGACACCTGAGAAATAATATGGATTGCTTTATGTCTTTTTAACTTGGAGGAACGGGTTATGAACAGTGAAATATCATGTTTACTAAACCAAATCTACATCTTTGAGAGATGACTTGAGATGGCAATTGAGTTTCTGAGTACAGCTTTACATCTCGGTCATATGAAAAGCATCTGAGGAAATGCAGCAACACTGAATAAAGCTAACAGGGAAAGGTCAGCTGAGCACTGTTTGTTGTGGCAGTGTATAAACCTCCCGGTAACATCTGTTCCCTGTTACTGTTATAAAAATGCTACTTCATTAGATCTTAGATGTATCATGAATTAAGTAGTGATATGTAGTAAAACTTGCAGTCGTACTCGGCTTGTCAGGGTGCATATGTTGTGAATCTGGCTGGTGGCAGGGAGCGCTCTGGGGAGCCGCATGGCTTGGGGGGAAAGGGGGAATGGAGGCTTTCTGCTTTTTTAGCAGTAGTTCAAACCCAGCTGAGGGTGGAAAGGATTACGTTTCGGTGCTGCCTGTAAACTGCCTGGTGCACTTAATAGGATGAGCTGCTGTGTCTCAGCCCAGCTCTGGGAAGACAGCTGTCTCCACTGCTGAAAGCACACAAGCTGACAGCACTGCCTGTCCCCCTATTCAGTGTTTTGACACAAAGAAGGAGTAGGACTGAATTGTTTGGGGTGAGAAATAAATGTCCTTCCTCCTCCTGGAAAAGTTTCTCAGGGGGAAGACGAGACAATGCAGAAGAGTTTGAGCATCTGTCTTTGCTGCTGCTGTGCCTGTGCTCTGCTTGAGCAGAGCAAAAATGCTGCAGCCAGATGCCACCCTCCCCAGCAGTCCTTTTGCACGGGGCAGCCACGTGTGCACGAGCTGTAGGGCCAGGGCTGGGGCAGGATGAGGAACCCGCCTCTCTGAGGAGCCCCTTGTCCGGCTCCTGTCTGGACGAGGCACTCTCGGGTGTCCCATACGCTGTATCCGGGTAGGGCAGGGCTGGGATCAGCTGTGTGCTAACACACACATCTCATGGGAGCACCGACTCCTGCCTCCCTGTCCTCCATCGTGTCTGCCGAGGGCTGGAAAACCACTGGGGTGAGGATGACCTGTGAGAAAGTGATAGAAATCTGTTTTTCTCAGAGAGTACCATCACATCATCTTGCATTTTTTACGGCTACCATTAATAATTTTCTCTCTCATTCTCGCCGTTAAATTGCCAACTTTGAGTGTTCCTTTTGAAATTTGTGTTTGGAATTTACAGCGGAAGCCACTTGTCGCTCAAATCTTGAGCAACCGTAACCCAACCATTTAAAATGCATATCCCAAAGTGAGAAACTCTTCTGGTTTGTAGCTAGCCCATTGGGTTTGTGGCCTTTCTGTTAAGTGTAAGGAAAACCTCGGCATACTGAATAAAAAGAGAATAATTACTTTGTGAAGGATCTTTACCAGGATTGGAACATCCTGTAGGAAAAGATGTTTCCAGACAGGTCTTCTTGAGAAAAGCTCAGCCTCTGCCAGTCCTTGCTGGCTTCGCTTGAAGTTGTTTGACTCTCAGACCCTGTGAAATCCTAAGCAGACATGAATCAGGCATCACAGACCCAGGTGCTCCTGACTCTCTCTGAAATATTTTGCTCATAATTCATAGAGAAGGCAGTCTAGATTGGAGACATTTATTATGATGGGGAAGATAGAAGTGATTTTTGAGGCCAACAAAGTTCAAAGACTTTGCTGTAAGTTTTCAGGATTAAAGATTTACTTGATGCGTCTTCCCATATTTAATAGACAGGAATAGATGAAAGGGAATTTCTATAAAGATTTCCGTTCATACTTAATGATGCTGCTATTAAACGAGCTTTGGCACCATGTCCCAAGATGTGAAGTTTTAAACTCAACCTTTTTTAAACATTAAATGACCTTTTTCATCTGCTAGCTTTAATAAATAAAGATCAGTTCACCCTCATTACCTGGTCTGTTCTGGGGGCTAGAGTAATATTTGGTAAAATTAACTAGTCTCCCAAAATGCAAGTGAACAAATTTTGCTGGTTTTCTATTGCAAGCCCTGCGGGGAGGCAGGAAGCAGGGCTGGAGTTTGATTAGTGGCTGGGCTCTAGGAGAGCCACCTCCACCCCGCGATTCCAGCTCTGCTGCTGCGTTCCTTTCTCTTCCAAATCTGCCTCTTGCTGTGAGCATTTTCCTCTCATGTATTTGCTCCCAAGGTGGGCTGCAAAGTTCAAATTCAATTAGAGCTGAATAGGGAAGAGGGTTTTGTTTTCTTCTGTTTTTTTTGGGTTTGTTTTTTTTTTTCCCTTTTTCTCAGCTCTAGGAAGGTTTTCAAGATTTTCACAAGTAAAAAATGGAAAACCCATCCTGAATTGAGACCAAAAAAAGAAAAAAAAAAATCATTGTGCAAACATTTGTGCCAAGGTGGCTTGAGGAAATGATTTGAAATGCTTTGATTTTTGACTTTTTTTTTTTAAATGTATTTAACTATACATTAGTAGAAGTGTATTTTGTTTAAAAACTATCAATTAATGAAAATACTTCAAAATGTTGTCTGATTTTGAAGCTGTAAATTAGAAAATAATAGATCTAAGAATGCTGACATATACTCCCCCCCCCCGCATTGATCTTTAATTTTGCAATGTCAGCACCTGGAACAGAAGCAGAATTTTGTGTTGTTCCATCACATTCAGTACATTGCTTTACCCTTTCCTGGAAACGGAGCCGTCGTGAAAAGTTAACACTCACCAGAGAGCTTTGTCTCTAAGGACTTTCTTCTCTACTGCTGCTGCTGCTTTCCTAGAGAGGTGGGGAGCTCAGCAAGCTGCTTGTTGGAGCACTTTAGTCCCCCAACTTCTTTGTAATTAAGGGCAATCACCAGCTGTATCCATGTCTTAAAAATAACTGTGATCCACACTCCTGGCCTTAGAGGAAAGCACAACCTTTTTTTTTCTGTTGCATAATGAGATTAAGATTAACTGCCCTCGCTTTGCAGATAATGATGCTGCTTGCGTGTGAGCAGAGCAGAGGAGATGGTGTCGCCGGAAGGACTGGGAATGTTCAGCCAGACATCTGTGCCTATTGTACAAGAAGAGTTGTGTATCTGTGTGTTCAACAGTACTCAGTTCAGTTTGGCACCCATGAAACTAGGGAAAAGTAGGAAAAGGAGTTCTCTGAGTGGATATCATCAGGATACAAAGTAAATCGGCGTGGACCACCTTTGCTTCACCAGTGGATCTGGTATCTACCTTCCACAGCTGGGGTTAGAGCAGGACTGGGAACCAGACGTGCTCTGCAGCTTTGTCAGGAGAGAAGATCCCACTGGGATGAGCATAGCAAGGCTGAGAAAAGAGGAAGGAGCTGCTCCAAGTCCTCTTTAGCCACAGGTCATTAGAGCAAAGGTCCCTGGAATTGGGCTACACTTTGAGATTTGCCGTTGGTTGAAAGCAAGTCATGGGGGAGCAAAGCCAAAATAAAAGGAGCCTGAACCCAAAGCAGGTTTATTCATTGGGCTGGGCTGTGTTGGTGGCAGTAGAGGGTGATCGGTGCCCATGCATTGGGAAAGCAATGAGGATTTTCAAGGCACAAACCAGCCCTCTGAGGTGCATGTTCTCAGTCCCACCTACAGCGCAACATCAGCGTGCTTCTCTAGCAGTGGTCCCAGTTAGCTGTGTCTTCAAAATGTCTGGCCTCTGCTCCAGCCCTTACTCTTAGGGGTGATGGATACCTCTGCAGGATAGAGCCCATGTGCTTTACTTCAGGGTGGCAGCTGATTTACGTTTCTCTCTGATTTTCCCTATCTAAAAATGCACACAATAAACCCAAACCTGTGGCAGCGCAATGACACCTTTCACAGCTCCAACCAGGCATTTAGCTGCTGTAATTAGTTCCTGATTTCCCTGACCCAGACCAGCAGAGCCCCAGTAATCCCTGCTTTGCTGACCTCTGTGGTGCAGGGCCTGATTCCGTGCTGAGCTGTGATTCCATCTATACCCGGGCAGTACTGAACGACTTCACTCCCTTTGGAGTTGTTTCTGGGAAGGGAAGATAAACACTGGTGACTTTTTCATATACACAGCAAAACCCAAGGCTCTCTTCCCCAGGTACAAGTGAATAGCAGCTGCATTCTGGGAGGAGACTGCCTGTTAGTAAGGATAAACCCACCGGGGTGCAGAAGTTGTGCTGCTCGTAATGAAACGCTGCGATTAATGCTCAACTCCAATTTCTTCCTGCCTTCCGTCAAGAAAATAAAAATAATACCCCACACTATCTCCTTCTGCCTAACACAGATTTGAGTGGGCGGGCCCAGGAGCTGAGTTCAAGAGTCAAGTGCTTTCTGTTTGAAAAATATTTGTCCCTCCCCACCCACGGCTGCCCACGTGCTTCCTGAAATATTCCAGCTCTCAGCACCGTACTGATGCTTTCTCAAAACATCCTACAAGAGCTACGTGGGGACGCTGTTCCTTTGCGGGGACATAAGGCAGTGCCCGGATCCAGGCTGCCTGGGGCTCCACAGTTGGGTGTCCCTCTCTAGGAGCACCGAGGGCGAGCGGGCAGACGCCAGTGCTGCAGCGGGTGCTGGGCACTGCCAGGACCGTGCCGATGTAGGCGGCTGCGAGGTGCCGCGGCACCGGCAGGTAACGCAGCCGCCGCTGCCACGGAGATTGAGCTGCCCACGTGTCTGGCGAGAGCTGGGAGGTGGGCGCAGTGGCGGGAAAGGCCGCGCGTGGGAGGCGGGACGCGCTAACAATAGCGGCGGCAGGAGCGCCGGTGCCAACGCGGCGGCTGCTCGCGTGGCGGAGGAGATGCTGAAGGGGGACGGGGGGCGCGGGGAGGTGTGCCGAGCGGAGCCGGGTCCCTGCCAAGCCTAACTGGTGCCAACGCCTTTGCTCCTGCAGCTGCCATCCTGGATGATCCCATGGAGTGCAGCAGAGGGGAGAGGCTCTCCATCACCCTGGCCAAGAACCGCATCAACCGCGCGCCCGAGCGGGTGGGGAAAGCCAAAGTGGAAGTGGACATTTTTGAGCTGCTGCGAGACAGCGAATATGAGACGGCAGAAACCAGTGAGTATCCCTCCATGTAGCTGGCCCTTCCGTGCTTGTTCTCCCTGCTGGCTCACAGGAGGTGCCTGGCTGCAGAGGATCAGTGGGTGATAGCCAAGGGGATACTCAGTGTAAAACGCACCTCTCTGCTCCTCTGTCAGAACTTAAAAGATCAACACGTGCTCACGTAACAGTGGGCCTCTGGAGAGCCCCAGGCCTACCTTAGTGCAGTCAGGTTTGGTGCAGGGGTTTGGCAGGGTCTGGAGGGTTTGGCAGGGTCTGGATGCGGGCGCAGCATCCCTCGGGTGACGTGTGGGACCTTTAGCAGCACTCGCGCTGTGCTCAGCGCCAGCCACACATTGAAGGGCTGGCCCTGCCTGGGTGCATCTGCTGCAGGGGCACAGCAGCATGTGAGAGGAGGTGAGGCTCAGAGGGTGAGTGCTGAGACCAGATTTCATGTGAGGGTTTACTGCGGTGCAGTGAGGTGAGCCCTGGCATGGACTGAGAGGATCTGGGATTACCATTCAGCTCAGTGGCTTGGGACAAATTATTTTCTTTAATCTCTGCGTCAATAAACAGAGGTAATGATACAGAAGGTGATGCTCCTTTGTGAAGTACTTAATGGTGTGCAAATAAGAGACTCTGGGCAAGTTCAGAGCAATTAAGTTATTTTTAAAACCCCGTGGAACGTTGTGTGTCAGCAAACACGATAGCTCTTCCAGGGCTGTAGATTGGCAGTGGGTTTGTTTACACAAAATGAAGTTTTCAAGTGATGTTTAAAATCACATGGACTAAAAAGAGCTAATTTTCAAGGAGTGGTATACTTCTCATGTTACTCTAAAGTCCCTTGGTGCAAACAGGTCCCTACTGGAGTTGTTCCTCTATATAGCCAAAATGTCAGCTCCATATTGATGGATCAAAAAGAAACTGATGGTCAGTGCCCCACAGACCTGTCAGGAGCCTGAGTGAAAGAAAACAGGAAAGATCTCGAAGGGCTTCTTCCAGTAAGAGGGAAAATCCTTTGCAATAGAATAGCTTCCCTTTAGCAGAATTTTTAAGATGACCTTTAGAGTTCAAGGGAGGACTGTAATTCTTTATTACAAGTTTATTACAATGAGCCTTGAAAAAGCTGGAGAAATAATTTTACATAATAGGGATTTTAGACTGGTCTCCCACTGGCTCTCTGCTCCGAGCCTGTTTAAACTGCCCAGTATCCCCACTATGTGTGGTACGAAGTTGTGACCTAGAGCAGGCTGGTTTTTCACGTGGCTTTCAGATTGGTTCTGCGCAGCACTGAGCATCCCTGTGCCTGGGTGGCCCTGTGAAGCTGTGGACCTAGCGTTGCTCAGGAGTAACTGGCAGGACGGGCTCAGTAGCCTGCGAGATCAGCAGATCGCTCCTTCATTTCCTGAATTAGCATTTGCATTATTTATAGAAGCGTTCGGTTAATAAAGTGCATTTCAGCAAGTACCTGTATGTCTATTTATAGAGCCCGTCACCCATGAGGCACTCTAGATTAAGATCATCACATGCAGCATCACAGGGACTGTTTAAAGCGGCAGTTCTCCACCTTCCTGCATCCCTCATCTCTTTTAACTTTTTCTTGGTCTCTCCCGTCTGTTCAGGATTGCACGCAGCCTATTTTACCCTCGTTTGGCACAGCAACGGGGCAAACCCATGCGGAGAAGGGATGGGGACTTGCTGGGTTTCCAAGTGCTGATTCGCAGTTTACCTCTGAAAATACCTCAGATCTCCCAGCAAGCTTCCTAGGGGATGAGAAGATGGCATCTTTGCATGAGCCTGAGCCCGTAGCAGTTTTAGTTCCACTCTTTTTCCGCTCCCTGCGTGGTTCTGTTCTGGGGCTTTGCTCGGGAAACAGGCTCGATGGCCAAGTGACCCCAGAGCTGCAGTAACGATCGTGAGTGGGATTTCTTTCTCACTCGTACCCCTCTAACACTGCTCAGAAATTATTCTGTTGGAATGTTTTTCAAGCAGTGGAATACTAATTTCCCCAGAATGAAATATTATGCAAGAAATTGTTGATTTCAGCAAACGTGGTGTTTGGGGAGAACATGGAAATGGGATAAATGAGGAGGAGGCAATCTTGCATTTCAAATTGTCACCTTGAGGAGATCTTCTTTGTTTTCTTTACTTTGACTTATGGAATGTAAAAAGTAGAAATCGGAGCAAACTGATTTGATCTTGGTGAAGTGAGTATGCACGTAATTTTGCAATATGTTATTTGCCTTTTCTTCAGAGTGAAAAATGTCTCAAAGCATTTCTTATAAAAGGGAAAATCTGGATTCTGCGTGGCTCTGCTATTAATGTCACTGAATTTATTCTTGATTTATACTGGTAGCAGAGGAGAATCAGATCCTTTAACTTAAATTTCAAGGCTTTCATGACTTTCAAATGCCTGACTACTCAGCTATGAGACGGCACTGATGTTTGTTATCACACGTAATATTCATAAAAGCAGTTTAGATGTTTTAACCTGTGACTGCAAAGCTGTTGTACAGCTGTTTAATACTGTTCTCAAATTTCATGCCCTTTGAATCAGCCTTAAATATCACAGCTAGCGTGCTTAGCCAACCGACCTAGGAAAGCTGTGATTACACCCCATCAGTGATATTCTGTGTACCATTAGTGCTTCAAGAGAAGGAAGTCTTTTTCTGAGAGTTAGTTTTTATTTTAGCGTTGAGCTTTTTTTTTTTTTCCATTCTTTTTTTTTTTTCCTCTTAACTCAGGCACTTAGGGGGACACAAAACTGCAATTGCTATAGCAGGTAAAATATGAGTCAGTCTTAATCACAGCCATGGATGGTTTGCTATTTCAGCTCTGTATGCGAATGAAGACAAACACTGACTGTTCCTATGTGCAACATCTGTAAAGTCCCGTGTTTTGCGATGAGTTTGCAGTGAAAGGTTATATGGATGGAGCTTCTTTTACAAGTAAAAGTTGTTCTCGCTTTGCGTTTGATGTTTTAATTCCCTTTATGGAGATTCAAAATGATTTGTTTAATCATGTCTTTATCTAAAACACCTTATTCCTTTTCATGTCCAGGGAGGGACAGATTTTCTATTTGTCACCCTCTCCTCTATCATCTCATCTCTCTTTTAAGCTTCTTTCTGTTGTTAATACAAACATCTCAGGGCAGGTCAGCAGCCAGAGTGAGCAAGCAACTGGAGGATTTTTAGGTTTCATTTATTCACGCCAACATTTCCAAGTGCCTGATATGTCCTTTCAATGACATCGTCTGAGACGTGCTACTCACTGTCCCACCGGTTCTGTGATGCTGTTGGATTTCACCTTTAAGGCCGCTCTGGCTGCGGGCTCCTGTTGAGAAGCATGAAGGATGCTACAGGGAGCAGGCCTGGAGCCCTGGCGCAGGATGCGCTTCTGTAATGCCATCTGTTTATGCACTTGGTGTTTTCTGTATGAGAATTCATCCTGACCAGTCCCTGTCATTCAAGGTCCTCTGATATGTTTTGCCATCATGGAAATGCTCAGGTAATTGCCTACCTTCCCTGCTCATTTATTTTCAATTAGAGGCAGGAATCTTCTTTGCGTGCCATTTGAAACCCTTGTATCGGGGCTCTGTGTGCAGTGAAGAGTGTTCTGCGCCGTGGGTGGGTGCTCTCACCAGAGCACTTTCAGCTGTGCTTTGAACAGGGACGGCTCAAGGAAGTGCTTGCCAAGGGCCCTGAGATCCCAGGAGGTGAAAGGCTCTATCTTCCCATGGCTAAGTGGATGGACATACATATGTAACGCGAGAGCCGCTGCCTCGTCGTGCTTTTTTGTGTCCAAAAATCAGCATACATTTCCATTTTCCTTTTAAAACCTATCTTGCCATTTCCCGACTGTCCAGACCTGTACTTAATTCCCAAATCTACTTGTGGAAACTACTGACCACAGCCCTTTCTTGCTTACATGGCAGGACAGACCTGCTAGTATGAAAGGAGGGTCAGCATTCTGTGTGGCACATTCAATGTGTGTGCAATGTGTGAAGTGCCTGAGTGTGCTTGAGGGCCCCTCCTAGCTTCACACTGTAGCCTGTGCTGGGAGGGGAACGGGGGACTCTGACCCTACTCCCAGATTCTCTGCAAAGCCCTTAACTCCAGGGATGGAGGTACCGCAACGGGACATCCGAGCTGCACAAGCAGCAGAGGCAGAGAGGTCCAGACAGGAGGAGAAAGGCAGCAATCATCAGTTCACAACTCCAAGGAGACACCCTCAGGTGATGGTAGGAGAGATCCTGTCCTACTTAAGCCAGTGCAGGATGTTTCCTTTTCAAAGATTTAGATATTTTAAGAGTATTGTTAAGAAGCCTGTTTGCTAATCCTGTTTCTTGGTTTCTGTCCCCCTAGCCTCAAGGAATTTAACTTAGAACAACCGAGTGCAGATGGTCTGTAAAAATGGCTGGAATAGGAGGTTTGGGACATCTCAGGCCTTGAGGTCAAGGATGATCAGTAGTACATATATCCCATCTCATGATAAAGAGGTTTTTAACGTGATGTCACTTCAGTGTTCAGTACTTCTTGATGTACTGAATTCTAAAAGCCATAAAAATTGGACGTGATCTTGGCAGAGGTAACTCGGTTTGCACCTATCACTAATGCGTCCTGCACAGTATGTGGCTTACGTGGTGCCTTGTCTCCCTGTAGAGACTAACAGCATCAGCTAATGTTCTGCAATAGGAAATGTGTTCGGATTACAAGAGAAGCAGCTTTCCAAATGTGGTTGAAACCTTTGCCTCGGGCACCTCTACTTTGTTTCCATTCATTTTTCCTTAATTTTACTGGATGTTTTACCCTCAGAGTGATAAGCCAGGTCTTTTTCTTCTGACAGTTGTTGCAACTCTGTTGCTATGACTACTTAACCCACTTCTTGTTCTCGATACCAGAGATGAGAAGATAAGTGCTCACCAAACTTACCCCTGCATGCACAACAGAATTCCCCCCAGGACTTTTGCCCTAATGACCTGTGGATAAAGAGGACTTGGAGCAGCTCCTTCCTCCTAGATGCTGAATTATGGAGCACTCAAAGGGGCTGCTGCAGCTGAGAGGGATTGATGAGTGCTGCTGAGGTGGCGTGTGGGGTTTTCAAATTGCTGGTGCTCTTATTTAAAAGGATCTTCTGAAGAGGTGTAAGTACCTGTAAATTTTTAAGCTCAGAGGAGAAGCGAGTATTGGATTCCTCTGAAGATGCTGCAGAAAAATATCACTTGTTCTGTGGGAGATGGAGATGGTAAAGGGTGAGAGAGCATGGAAAGAAGGAAGGAAAACCCAAGAGAAGATGTTTGCATATCACCGGCTCTTTCTGTAACAAGTCAGAGCCACCAGTATGTATAGGCACCTAGCACTATATGGAGATTTTCCTTCAAATGGAACTTGGAGAGAAGTAAAATCAGTTTCCCTAAGTTACAAACTAAATCCTCAGCTTTTAGCCTCAGAATCCAGTCATGAGGCTATGGAGACTTATGAAGTCTAAGGCCAGAGCTGACCACCTTGATCATCTGATCTTATCTTCTGCAGAAACCAGACTGTAAGCATTCCCTGGCTGAAAGCTACACTCACCCCACGGCATCACTGCCTGCTCAAAAAAATACCCCAAGTGCAGTATACGCTCTTTTTTTCATGTCCAGTTTTGATTTAAAGACTTGAAGTTGATAGAAAACCTGCTCTCATCTATAGTATGACAGCTTTAATGATGAATTCCCCTCACTACAAAAAATATGTTCTGGTTTGAGATTTCCTAGGTCCTTTTTACAGCTGCCGAATCTGGATAACCTGTTGCAGCCATCACAAAAGCTTGTCCGACATGCAAGCCAGGGACCTGCGCTGAGGATGGTGCTCTGAAAGAGACTGAAGGGGCACTGCCTTTAAAAACTCATCTTTGGGATATGGTGGTTTAGTTTTTACATACAAAAATCATAGAATCATTCATGTTGGAAAAGACTCTTGGGATCATCAAGTCCACCCATTAACACTACAAAGTTCACCCCTAACCCTCAACACCGCATCTAAACAACCCTTAAACACATCCAGGGATGGTGACTCAGCCCCCTCCCTGGGCAGCCTGTTCCAGTGTCTGACTGCTTTTGCTGTGGAAAATATTTCCCTACTGTCCAGTCTAAACCTATCCCGTTGCAGCTTGAATCCATTCCCTCTTGTTCTATCACTAAGGCTCTTTTGCCTTCTGCTCGCAAGGCTTTGCGTGCTCAAGCTGCTCTGGAGGAGCATTTCTGAGCAACACGGTTGTTTGGGATGGCAGCGAGAAGGTGACACCAGCTGGGGTAGTCCTTGGAGTGCCATTTGGCTAAATTGGTGCTGTGAATTAAAAGGGCAAAAGGTTGCAGTTTAACCCATGAAGCTTTGAGGGGAAGGGATTTAACTTCTTTATTTTGTCAGGGTCTTTTTATTGTTCTGCTAACCTTGGTGGCATGGAGCCAGAAGATTAGCTACTGCCAGAAAAAAAAAAAAAACAAACAAAACACAACAACAAATGAAAACCAGTAGTATGATCCTTATTATTAGCACTGAGCTCTGCAGAGGATGAGGGCAAAAAGTCATACTGCTGGATGACACTTTGTAGCGCGGTCACTGCGGTGTTTAGCATCTTCCATAAACTTCAGTTAATGTTTTATCTTGGAGAATAGCAGATAAGGCCAAAAGCAGTTGTTATGAGAGAGAGAGCCCAGTTCTGAGATGGAGATGAGGATACCAGGATTTTGGGGAGAGTTCAGATTTATCAAGCCTGAGGAAAGAGAGAGAGGAGGAGGGAGGGGTGACGACAGGCGGGGTGACAGTGCTTCAGAGGGAATAGAGGGATTGGGCAGGGGGGCATAAATGTCAGGGAGTATCTTGTATAAAGGAGATGATACCTTGTCCTTAGTAAGGTGCAGCAGGTACAGTAGTAAGCATGACTGTCTGCTGGAAATCGAGGATGAAGTCTAATGCGTGTTTCCTCTCTCTGGTGCCCATAGTGTGCCAGATTCTCCCAAAAGGGGTGGTAGGCGTCCTGGGACCTTCCTCAAGCCCAGCCTCGAGCTCTATTATCAGCAATATCTGTGGGGAGAAAGAGGTAAGTTGAAAAGTTCCACGTTGGAGTAAGTTTATGCCCTTGTGCTGACTGACTTGGCCCCAACACTTTCACTCCTGACAGCTTCCCAGGGCTGGGAGGGTATCACAGGACCCCCAGCTCCTTCCTCCCGCTGCTTTGCAGCAGGGCTGGGGTGACAGTGGACTTGCCCACCATGGGTAAGGGGACACCGCAGAGATCCTGACCCGTTCCCCAGCTCCACCTTCTGCATGTTGTCCTTCAAAGATGGGCTCTGCGCACAGCAGTGCTTCCCTCTGGCTGCTGCCTGGTGCCCGGGCTCCCTGGAAACACAGCATTTTGCTGATGATTTTTTAAGTGTGGATTAGGTTTTTAATTTACCACTATACCAAGCAGCAATGCCTCCTGTGCAGATCCCATGCAGAAGGGCTTTCTGTACCCTTGAAGGGTTTTGTCTGAGACTGTCACATCCTTGCCAAGTCCTAGCTACAGCTGCACAGCTCGCTGCAGCTTCCAGCTCTGCCCTGTGCCACCTTCCCCCTTGCCTGCTTCTGCCTCTTGCAGCTCTTGTTAACAGCTGGTGCTGTGTTTCTCAGTCAGGGTGTCTGTGTGCACACCTCTCCTTTCCCCCCGGCTCCCCAAACCCTCTCCACGTGCCTCATCCCCACCTCCCAGTGTAGTCTGTCCTCACATCCCAGCTGCAAGGCAGAGATGTTTCCTCCATTAGATGGGGAAAGTGAGGTACTTGCCTATGGTACTCCAGGACAGCCTTGACAAAGATGACTCGCTGTAGTCATCTTACCTACTGGATTGTCCTTCCCGTGCTCTGCCGTGGCTTCTAATGAGCAGAGTTGACAGCTGGTTCATCGCCTCTTTTCCTAACACACATATTCTTGCAGCCTTTTCATTTCCCATTTTCTCTGTTTTCTGCCAACCTTGTCCTGTTTTTATCGTATCACCTTTTACTTCAGCTTCCTTCACGTGCAACACCAGTGTGAACCTTGTCCCCACTGACTGAGGGGTGCAAAAACCTCAGCTTGCCCTGGCAGGTGCACGTCCCTGACTTAGCTCCCGGGTGTGACGTGACTTTGTGCACACACTTGGAAAGCTGCACCCCTTTCTGTTTGCTGCCGTTCCACTGATGCAAACCCTTTCTGTCTGTGTCCAGACTATGTGCCTGATTTAATAATTTATAAGCCTTGAACCATCTTACAGTGATCTGGCTCTGCTCACAGGAAAAGAAATTGAGTTCTCCTCTCATAGTTCATCCCTTTAAAGCCAGATAACATCTCTCAGCCATTTAGTGGTCTCTCTCTGGAGTCCAGCCTCCAAGGAGGGGAGTGCCTGGAATGGAGCACTGTAAATACCTTGCATTCACAAATGACTGCTGTTCCTTGTTCCCCGAGAATCAGAAGTGTTGGAGAGGTCTTTTAGACCTCGTGCTTTGGGCTGCAGCAGGATGGTTCTCTAGAGAGTATTTTGTAGTGCTTGCTTCAGTTAAATGTCCCAGACATGTGCTCCATCCCAGGCAAAGGCAACTCTCCAGTAACAGATTGCAAGTGGTTTTCCCCTGAAATTCATATTCAGCCTGAGTCTCTGATCTAAGTCTCTGCGTTTTTTTTTTTCCTCAGAAATGAAAGGTGAGTGCTAGTGCACTTCTGAGGTGTTTGATTCTCAAGCTTGATCTCAGCTGCCCTCCTAGTGATGTAAACCTGCAGTAACTCCCTGTGATTTAGATCACAGTAGCATCAGCTGGTGCCACTGTGTTAAATGCGATACAGCAACCCAGGCAGAGCCATGGCACTTACAGCCATCCATCAGGTAAAAGGCACCAGATGGTGGGGTGACTGGCCTGATGTTCAACAGCAGCCTGTGGTAAAACTGGGGAATGAACCTGTGTTACCCCTCTAGTGCCTTTGGCCCAAAGCCTTCCTTCCCTCCTGTCCATGGAGGGGTGCTGCACAGGGGCAGAGCTCTTGGAAAGGAGAGGAGAGCTCCAGGTCTGAACTGGGGCTACGATCAGCTCTGGGTGCTTGCAAGAGCCGCTGTGGTGGTGGCTGCCTTCACCTTTGTCCGCATCTCTCTCCTTTCTGGTAGCAGTTGTTGCTGCAAGTCTCAGACTCTGTCTGGCTCCCATTAGTGATCAGGATGCTTGTATTGGAGCTGCCCTGTCTGCTCTGGTTAAAGGAATTTGCCTTTCACTTACACTCTGCCTCTCTCCCTATTAGCAGAGCCCAGGATGAGGGATGCAGAGTGAAATCAAGGCAGATAGCAGCTTATTACTCTTTAACTTTCCTATAGCTAACCAAACAGCTTATGCTGTCAATAAAGCAGCCATCACAACCTACTAATAGCCTTTCCCACGAGGAGAGAGATGGGAGCCATGGGACGATAGCTTCTGGAAGGACTAATAATGGAGGAAAAGAGGACTTGACACTCCTCTAATGAAACTAAAGCCAGATGTTTCCCTTTCTCTATCTTCCATTTCTTCCAAATAATTCACTTAGCAAAAAGAAAACGAAATTCCTTACCGTTATTTGCCTGAACCCCTGGCGACTGAGCTTGATCTGCCTACCCACCCATTCCCTCTACCTGAAACCTTGAGATGCACAGCTGAGCTGCCTTGGAGGTCCCCCATCTTCCTTGGGCTGTCCCCCCATCTTCCCCCCTTCCCTGAACTCCCTGGGAGACTGCATTCCACCCCCCTCCTGCCCAGCTCTGTTAGCGACCGGCGCAGCATTATTAGGATGCGTGGCTAGGGTCCCGTTGGAGCTTGCCCGCCGTATGGCCACCTGTTACCTCTCTGCTGATCAAAAAGAGCCCAAAGCTTCTGGCTGCTGCATCTGTTCCTCTCCCTCTCCTGAGCTTTGCCAGCGCAGGGTCATCTTGTTCTTCCCTTCATCTCTCCTAATTACCTGACGACAAATCGGTACTGCAGGCAGAGGTGGATTTGCAGCACTTCATCCATCTAGTAACGCAGCGAAGGTCCAGGGTCTCCAGCATGGGTTGTGTAACTCTTTGCCTGCCTGCAAAGCATCCTCCAGGTTTACCCAGACAACAAGCCCAAACCAAAACGTGAGCCCAGCTACAATTAGTGCCCATGCTAATTAGATCGAACTCATCGGAATGGTTTCCTGTGCTGTAATCACAGCCCCCATTGCCTTTCTCTGAGTGGCTCAGCAAGACTTTTCCTGATCCACTCCTTCCCAGGGCTTCTTGTTGCTGCCATAATTACTTTCCTCTGCTATCGCACAAATCCCACCCTCCTCTTTTCACTCCGGTGATGCTTCTGCAGTTTTACTGGGATGTTTCACTTTCTGCCTGCTGTACATTTCACACCAAAGGTCCTTTATGGTAGATTTACTTGTTCTTACTTCTTCTTCCTCTTTAATTATATTTTCTTTCCCCTCCTCCTCACTTAGGTTCCCCACTTCAAAGTGGCACCGGAGGAGTTCCTGAAGTTGCAGCTCCAGCGATTCACCACCCTCAACCTCCATCCCAGCAACACTGATATCAGCGTGGCCGTGGCAGGAATCCTGAATTTCTTTAACTGCACCACTGCCTGTCTCATCTGTGCCAAAGCTGAATGTAAGTCACTGCCAGGCTGCCTTCTGCTGCCCCTCTGCTCCCAGTGCCTCCCGTTCTATCTCCTGATGCATGTTTGGTGCCTGTTGGAGAGGGTCCCGCGGGCAGCGTGTGAGAGCGGCCTCGCTCTTGTATCCCAGGGTGCTCATCTTGCCAGGTTGTGGTGGTAGGGTCTCTTCTGCTGGCAGCAAGTGAGCACTTAGAGCAGCCCAAAACAGCGGAGACCTGCAGGGCTGGTTTTCCACCCTCTTTGCCCCATGGAGATGTTTGTGAGTGGAGGAAAGGGGATGGAGAGAGACTTGCCAGCCTTCTGTTTGACAATCTGAGGAGTGTTTTGCTTGCACAGATGGGTTTTTGAAATGGAAAAAAAAAAAGAAAAAAAAAAAAAGAGGCTTAGGCTTGTTTCTGAAGATCATTTTAGGCAAGTAAAGCTCTTTGAAATATGCCTTTCCCAAACCTACATGCAGTTTGTGGCCTAAAAGCGGGACTTGATTAATAGTCAATACACTGCACACCCTCTTGGGCTCTGCAGCCATGCATCTGGTGGTAACTGTGCATCTGGATGCTGGAGCATTCACCTCAGCAAGACCGTATTCATCTCAGCATAAGTCTCCCAACATGGCAAGAGCAGGCTCTGCATTTGGTTAGGGAGTAAAGTGTGTCCTGTGCTGCTTAAGGTCAGCGTTTCAGTAGGTAACTGGTGTGTAGTAGCCACATCTATTTTGCTTTTGCTACCCTGTGTCCAGATTCATTAGCACTGGAGTTTACCTCTCCTAGGCTTGTTTGTATGGGGCTTTGAAGAGGCATGTGGATCCAGTGAGAGCTTTGGGCATACTGGCAAGAGCTTAGCAGTCTCTGACCATGTGGCCAGGTACAAAGGAAAGGCAGCATCCTTTCCAGCTACCCCTGGAAACTTCACACCACCAGCTGTGCTAATAACACCGTGTTGTGGCAGATTCCTGCACAGAGACAGAAGGAATAAGAGTGTCTTTGCCTTTTTTTGTTGCTTTGCGTACCCTGAGGAGACCGCATCCTCAGCTATGTCAGTCAGTAAATTGCCTTCATTAAGCATGCTCAGATTTACCCCAGCAGAGGACCTGACCCAAAATTACGCAATTAAAATCATGCAAATGGTCTCCTACATTACTTCGAGTGCTGGAATTTTTCATTGTCTAACCTTAAGCGAAAAGGAAAAAGAAAAAAAATGAAGGGAAGAGAAGATAATTAGGTTTTCTTACCTGCTGTGCAGCATGCTCACAGCTCTGTCCTCATGCTGCTGCCAGGCACGGAGCACACACACAGCAGCACACCCCCAGACACCCCTGCCCTGCTCCCCAGTTATGTGCCAAAACATGCAGGTGCCTCCCATTGAAATATTAATACCTCCCTGGTATCGCTGTGAGTCTTGATTTAACTGGATCAAAACCTTGGGAACCGAATTGCTTGCATTAAAATAAATCCCTTTTAATTGATTCAGCCCTGTTTGTTTTACTCTGATATTCCTGGATACCTCGGTATTTTGGATGTGCTGTGCAACACGAGTCCTTCCCAGACCCAGGGAAGCAGTGGGAGGGGTGCCTTGTCATGTATCCTGCTCTTTGTGCTCAGTAAGGACCTTACCTGAGCCAGGCTTGAAGCACAGCATGCTCTGAGTATAGCTGAGTGCAGAAAAGGCACAACCCAGCTTGGTGTAGGAGCACAAGCCCTCATTTTCCCTTAGGACAAGCAGGGCTCCTAGGCACAGTTCTTAAACAACTAACTTGCAGCACTTGGGGCTTTCAAAAGGTTCCCTGGAGGCAAATAAGGGGAGTGTATGAGCTGTCTGCTCATCGGTGAGCAAATGTTGTTTTGAGGGATGTTATTATTTAGCTCCCAGGAGGGGAAGTCGTAGCTGTTTCGGCTTAATACAAGGCTGTGTGATGGGACTCCTGGGTCCTATCCCGTCACGCTCATGCTATCGCTGTAAGGAGTCACATCCTTCTACCGAGGACTGATTTTCATTTCTTCTGGCACAAGCAGAAAATGACCCTCAAAGTCAATGAATTTAGGCCAGCCAAAGTGTGATGCAGTGGTGAATAGAAGAAGGTTGCGTGACTCGGTTTCTCTGCAGTGTGTTACCTGCAGCAACCTCTCTGGTCCCTTGCAGGTGTGGAGTAGGGTGAAAATAACCTTCAGAAATGGAGGGCTTAGGTAAAATTTACCGTTCACTTGAGCTAGCACACAAAATGTATTCGAGTGAGGTCTAGTCCATGAGTCCTGTACGCAGAGTGATTTCACCGGCTAGCGAGAAGAAAGAAGTGTGTGATCCTCACACATGCCAGTGTGATCCAGAGACATCCTGGCCACCACCGTTTTTGTAGTCCCTTGCTGAGTTCCTACCCATACTCAGAGTAAAGGCAAGAGGGGAATGCATTGTAAAGAGCTCAGTACAAACTTGGCCTGCTGAAAAACTCTCGCTGTGACTGCGAGAGGCTCCTCGTCTTGGATGTATCCCTTTTAATGCACTGCTTTGTTACCTTTGTGAAGTGCTGGGAGTCCTTGAAAGCAGCGCTCTCTAACGCTAATCACGTCGCATTGTATCTCTTCCCCGGCCCCTGACCTGGTGAATGAGCAGTTTCATGCAGTCAAAAATATGGTTAGGTTAAGAGCAGAGCTCTGACTTGAGGATGAGTTTTGCCCCTCTGACAGCTGGGGCCTGATTCTGCTGATAGTTCTGTTTTCAGTTTCCTTCAGTTCAGCTTTTCCTCTTCTTTCTGGATTGTCTTTCTGTAGGGACGGGGTGTGTGACCATACTCTTTGTGTCTTGCTGATGATTATATCTGGTGGTCTCTCTGGTCAATCAGACTTGACAGGAGGTTATTTCCAGCAGCTGGATAGAAGAGGCAGACTCTATCAAATGTGCTTTATTGACTAAGAAAAGCTGCCACAGGAGCTTTGATGTCTTCTTAGACATCAAGGAAGATGTGTTGGAAAGAGCCCTTGCAAGTGCATAGCTGCAGGAAAAAAACTTCAGTCAAAAATGCCAAAGGAAATGGGGCACAAGTCCGGGGAAGGCGGGCCTCAGCCTTTTTTTTTTTTTTTTTTTTTTTTTTAATGTAGACCTGACGTTGTCTTTTCGCAGTGATCTCTGCCTTGTCTGACTCTCAGTAGAGGTTTCCATCCCCAGGGACGCATGCCCTTGGAAGACACCAGCTCTCCATCACAGTGCTCCAAGATCTCCGAAGTGTCTCAAGTTGTGCCTTGCGGGGCACTTGGTTTGGGAGGTAGAAATGCAAAAGCTTAGGAGAAGGAATTGTCCCCCAGCAACCAGAGATAACTGGAACAATCCTGCATGCAGAAAGATTCCGGAGAACTTGTCTGGACTCTGGGGTCCTGAGCAAGTTTGTATCACCAAAGGGCCTTGGGGGCTGCTTTTGTCTGAAGAAGAGCTGGAGCAGCTCCGTCGTTTCCCATTCCCTGCTAGCCCAAGCGGCAAGCCTGCTCTGGAGGCATTCCAAACTCACCTGGATGCGTTCCTGTGTGACCTCATCAGGGTGACCCTGCTCTGGCAGAGGGGTTGGACCAGATGATCTTTCGAGGTCCCTCCCAGCCCCGAACATGCTGTGATTCTGTGAAGCCTGCTCTGCAGCTCCAAAGCCTTTCCTTTGCAGCGCATCGACACAGAACGGCAGGACTGCTGCCGCGGGCCATGGGACAAGTGCTTTTTGAACCGAGCATAACACTCACAGGTTATCTTTCTTTTTTTCCTCTCTGTTTTATTTGAAGGCCTTTTAAACCTCGAGAAGTTGCTCCGGCAGTTCCTCATTTCCAAGGACACTCTCTCGGTCCGGATGCTGGATGACAGCCGGGATCCCACCCCTCTCCTAAAAGAGATCCGAGATGACAAAACAGCTACCATCATTGTACATGCCAACGCTTCCATGTCTCATACCATTCTGCAGAAGGTAAGTGCCTGTCAAGTGTCACCGTTGCAAATGCTGCTGCTCCCGCTGAGGGAGATTCTGCGTGCAGGACATGAACGTGCACGTGCAGGTGTTGGGTGATAATGGAGTGTAAAAATTCCTGTAGCAGCATTGGAAGTGGTCTCTGCTAAGAGGGGAATTGCCACCGATGGAGTTTCTGGGGAAAATAATTTGCTTTTTCTTTCCAGGACTGTATGTGTAGAAGCAATGGTTTAATTGCTCTGAGCTGATGTGTGCGCTCTCTGGAAGCGGTGTGTGCTCGTGGCTGCTGTGGAGGGCTGGTTAGCCTCTGAGATTAGTCAACCAGCACAATAATTTCTCCTTCTTTTTTCTCCCAAGTACATTTCTAACATTTTTGCTTCCTTTTTTTTTTTTTTTTTAATGGTCTTATTAACTGCGATTTTATTTTAATCGTGCTTAGTTTTAAAGTGTCTCTTGCTGCAGTTTTTAGCATTTGTTTTGGTAGTCTACTTCAAAATTGAGCAGTGGCTCCAGATGGAGTCTAAAGTTGTGTAGAGCTTTCACATCCTGGAGGGATCAAGAAGTACTTTCCTGAACGGAGGCAGGATCCAAGCAGTGGAGTTCCCGGTGCCTGCTGGTGCAGGCGTTACACACGGTGTCCTGGCTGCGGTATCAGGGAGTCAGTCAAAGACCTTGACTGCATCTGATTTATCCCTGATGACAACCAGCAGAAACCATCAGAGCTGGTTTTACTCTTCCCCATCCCCACTTCACCTCACAGAGAATTTCATTCCTCTGCTTTGCCATTTTCCATTTCTAAATAGGCAGGCTGTGGGGCTTTTGAGTCCCCTCTATGCAGGGGGAGTGGCTGGTGGTATTTGTGGGGTTTTTTCTCTTTATTTTTTTTTCCCCTCCTGGTCCCCGGTGCATGCTGCCTGGCTGCTGAGGGCTGTCCCCCTCCTCTGTTGCTATAGTGACTTCCCACAGGCACACAGCAGCGCTCTTCGGGCACCCGCAGTCTCCCTTCTTGGCTCGAGCATCCTCCTGCCACGCCTGATGAAGATGTCAGAGATTGCCACGATTTTTCAGCAGTTCAGTAAAAAGCTAATGTAGTCTTCCCGGCTAGACGATTGTAGGAGTGGAAGGTAATAAGTAATGAGCTTCTGATCTGGCAATTTCTTGCACCATGGGAGGCTGGAAAGTATTTTCTCTATAGAGGTGCAAACTGACTAGGGAGTGAGGGTTGTGGTGAGCAAGTAGGTAGAGCCTTGACCCTTGCCCACCAAAAGCAAGAAAAATGCACTACAGGTTTGACAGTGCCTGTGCCAGACCCGTCTCAGGAGACCAGCCCTGGCCTTGGACAATGAGAGAAATTGCAATTTCTCATCTCTTACCATCCACATATGGTCTGGAGACACATGGTTGCTTCCTCGATTACCAGCCTGTCCCGGCTGCCCACCTGCCAGCGAGCACATTAAATGGATGGGAGCGATGCTCTCAGGAAGCGCTTTGTTGCTCGCTTTGATTTTCTGCCCTTGAAATCAAATGCACTGACTTCAAAGTGGGTCAGAGAGAGAGCTGACATTATCTCTGTCCCCAGGAAGGGAAAAGGCAGGGAAATAGGTGCCAGATTTTATTGTGCAGGGGCTTAAAAATGAGGCAGCTGTCTGGAGAGCTGGCTGAAAGGCAGGTCAGCAGCCTCCTCTAGAGTCGTGCTCTTTTGGTCAAATGACTTCGCTGTGTCCGTTTTGCCAGCTGTGAAAGGGACAGGGTGACAATGTGCAACCAAAGGTCTGGGCACATCCAGACCTAAGCCACCATCAGCATTCTGTGGGCATCCAAAGCTTTCCCTGCTGTCCGTGTCCACTCCCACCGCAGTGGTGGTGGCCTCGGTTTTGTGCAGAAGTAGGTAAAGAACAGACAGGAACAGGGAGAGGGGCAATCTGAGCCACCTCTTCTCTGTATCATTCCTTCACTCTCTTTGTTGTCACCATCCTTCAGCTTCTAGGGAAGATGGAAAGGGACTAAAACCAAGTAAGGATATGCTGCCTCTGGTCCTTCCTTCCTTGCTTCCTTCTGTGTGGTCTGGGGTAATGGGAAAACCTCTTTGCCATGGTCCAGAAGCATTCTTTGAGACCAACTGTGCTTGGCAGTGAAACACAGGTTTTGAGGAAGATCTGCAGATTAATCCCCTACTTTCCTGAGCATCTGTTCCCACAACCAACTCCTGGTTTACTGAGAATTTTGAATTTTTGGAAAAAGACTTCAGTGATCTGGTCTGTGATCTCTAGAACGTATCACCCCATGGGAAAAGTCTGTGTCCTTCTCTCTGCATCTCCACTTTTGCCCTCTTTTTTTTCTCTTTCTGTGGCCATCGGAACCCTGACTACATTCTGGACGTCAGGCTGTTACTAGGCTTCATTCATGCTAACTAATTTCCAGGACTGGAGCCCAAATCTGACTGCTACATGTGGGAAAACCACCACTGGGCTGACTGTCCTTTTTCTGTAACTCCAGAAGGGCATTTTCTGCTTTGCTCTCGGTGTTTATGGTGAAAGGAGACAAGACCTGAGCTCTCTCATCTGCTGCTTTCCCTTGTTAAGTTCAAAAACATATTGATAGTTGAGTAGAAGCAAGGCAGCAAACCTCAGCCAACCTTGCTTTCCTCCAGACACGCAACACACCCGAGGAGCTCACATCCCAAGGGTCTCTGGAAGCCTGAGGCTGGGGCTCCAGACCCCACCTCTCCTTGCCAGGGTCTGTCCAGGATGTTGCTGTTGGAGGTGCAAGAGCTTTTGCTTCCATTGGGCGTCTGCCTTCCAGGTTGTCCTTGGCTGGATACACCTGCAGGATGGGGTCACGTGCAGAAGTCCCCAGATGTCACCCTGCACCAGCCACAGGGGCAGCAGGGGTGGGCACAGGGGTCCGGAGCTGCGGCTCACGCAGTCTCGGGTGGTTCCTCTCTGCCAGGCAGCCCCTGTGCAGATGTTTTGTCAGTGCTGTTGCAGAGAGGAGACTGCAGAGGTAGTAGGCTCAGTCCTGCTGAAAAATTGGTTCCCCAGACTTTAATTTCACAGGTCAAATTATGTCACTGTGTCCCACCCTTCCCTGCCTGCAGGAAGACGGCAGCGCTTGCATGGAGCGATAAGGATGAAAAAGCAAATGTGGCCCAGTCTCTGCCTTGCTGGAGTGGAGATTGAAGATTGTCAGGCTCTGGTCTAATCTCCTTTCCTCTCCTTCACAGGCAGCTGAACTGGGAATGGCGTCTGCCTATTACACGTATATCTTCACTAATCTGGTAAGACGTTTTTCTCGGCTTTTCTCTGGCGTGCGTGTAGAGTCATGTTAATGGGAGCTGATCCCCCCGGCCCACGGGAACGTTGGGAAGAGCTACGTGCTTACGGAGCAGGGGATTCGTGGCAGAGGGGGAAGGAGGAGAGTCCCCCTGCAAAGCTGGGCATCAGTCAGGGAGAATCTTGCCCTGGCCTTCAGGAGGTGCAAGGCGTCAGCACCGATCCACCCCTGCAGTTGCCAAAGGCAGGATTTGCAGACACTGTGGCTGGGGCCAGTGCGATGGGATGAGCGGGTCCTTGGGAAGCACCAGCAGATGGGTGGTTCCTGCCTGAGGGTTCAGGGGGATTACTCTGGAGGTGTCAACCCTGAGCCAGTTCCCCATGCTGGGAGAAGGGTGGGCTGCGCTGGGGCGTGTGGGCAGAGGGCACCACAGCCCAATGCTTTTCTGCTGTGCTTCTGAGAGTGGCTGTATCAGACAAAGGAAGGATGATACCATAAAATGTTGAGAGGCAGAGCAGGGTATATCTTCAGCATGGCCCCTAGTGATTTGGCTTTATAGCTACTAATAACATTAATGGGGGGATCGTGCGGTTAAATCCCCAAGTACTGTGCTAAACAAGGAGTAATGGGCTTAGGCAGCAGCAGGGGGAAACCCAAAATAAACATCAGAGAAACTTCTCTTTCTGCAGCAGCTACAAGGCTCTTGGAACAGGCTGCCAAGCGGCATGGGGGATATGATACCACCAGGGAGACCAGATACCTGCCTGTCAATGCTGGTGTGGGGATGATGGAAACCTGAGTGCAGCTGGATGATTAAGTGGAGGTGCCTTCCAACCCCAAATGATACTCATATTCTCTAATTTCTATTAATATTTATGCCAGGGTGTGTGTGCGCCAGGAAAGCCGAGAGCTGAATCATGCTTTGTGTTTGGGTGGGAGACAGACGGGAACGGATGGAGCCAAACGTGTAGGCAGGAGAGCTGGAGCGGAGAGGAGGAGGGGGGAGGAGTGAAACGGAGGGGTTGAAAGCCAAGAGAGCAATTGGGACAGAGAATGGAAAAGAGATAAGGAAAGGAGATGTCAGAAAAAAATTGAAAAAAAAAAAGGGGAAAAAAACCTAAAAAGCCACAAGATTCCTACCTGAACTAATAACATTCTGATTCCTGCTTAGTGCTTGATCCATAGTTCTTAACCTTGCTCAACAGCCATCCAGCAAGAGCAAGCTTCACTGCTCTTGTTTATCCCCACGCCAACGACGGGCACTGGGCAGGAAAGGCAAAGGAAGGGGTGTACCTGGAGGGACCAGCCAGCGATGGGCGCTGGGGCAGAGCTGCACCCTTGGGTGATGACACTCACTTGTACTAAGGCAGTGGCTGCTCCTTTGTGATTTCTGACCCCCAGTGCCAGCCCTGAGTCAGGGTGTAGCTATGCTGGTGCTGCTGGTAGAGCTGGTAAGGGACAGTGGCCATCCCCATCAGATCCTGCTTACAACACTAAACCACTCCACTCATTTCTCAGGCCCAGCAAGTCATTTTCCTGTTGCTCTCCAGTCCCAGCAACTGTTCCACTTGCCTTCCCCAGTCCTGGCAGTCAGTGTGCACCCCACAGCCTGGGACTACACACCTAGTAAGGCATTTCTGTTTGCACATCACCAGCACAGTGGACTCTGTGTTCTTGGATTGTGCTTGGACAACAGAAATAACTATAAATATTAAGCTCCCCACTGCCACCACCACCACCACCACCACCACCATCACCAGACTGGTTTTGATCATGTATGTGATTAATGGTTTGGCTTGGAAGGGACCTTAAAGATCATCTAGCATTTGCTTGAGGTCAGGAGGTAAAATCTGTTATTGAAACTCATTCGTCTAGCGTAATGCAGTTATGGCAGGTGAGAAAGAAATGAATTTTGTTGCCATTCACTCCCAGAGGATATTAATCTGTTTACCCAGGCTATTTTACCACTTTGTCCAAAAGACCAGCCCTCAGCACAACTAACTGGATTTTTGGCAGGGATCATTAAAGAAAGGTGACATCGGGCAAAACCTGGGCAGATGGAAGAGATGTTTAAGGAAATTAGTAATATTTAAATGGGGGTGAAAGATTGGAGTGAGCAATGTAGACTAATAAACCTGGAGGGATTATCAAGCTCCTAATGAACCCTCTGAGGCTTTGCAATCACCGCCTAATAGAAAAGATAAAATCATAGTGAACTGCTGTCAAGGGGAGCAAGCAAAAAGATGGCTTTAAATGGAGGGAGAGAACCCATCAGAAGGGAATAGACAATCTGTATAGCATTAAGCCTCTTAGAGATGGAAAAATATTTCAGGGGAAAAAAAAAAAGAAAAGGGGATAAAATGCCAAATTAAACACCTGCCCTGCAGCACTAGAGGGGAATTCTGTTTCTGTCTTCTAGCATTAATTTTATTTAATAAGCACACCCCAGCCCACAGCCAGTTGTGTGTCTC
This sequence comes from Megaceryle torquata, assembly GCA_024611175.1. Classification (NCBI taxonomy): domain Eukaryota; kingdom Metazoa; phylum Chordata; class Aves; order Coraciiformes; family Cerylidae; genus Megaceryle; species Megaceryle torquata. The sequence continues at coordinate 121,490 of JANIJG010010168.1, read as the reverse complement.
GGCTCTTCTCTCTGCGGAGCCTGAGATGGAGTCGCTACAACTCCCCCGGTGCCAGTCCACGGGAGAGCGACCGGGGGTGACGGCTCCTCCGTAGCCGGGCTGATGACTCTGGGGAGCGTCAGCACCGCTCGCCTGCTGTTGGACGGGGAGGCTGAGCTGGGAGGCTGAGCAGGGAGGCAGAGCAGCGCGTGAAAGCATCTGCCAGCCTTTGGCAGGAGAGCGCAGGAGCAAATGAGGAGGAAGTCCTCAGCCCCCCAACACATTTCCATTGGAGCCGAGGTGAGCAGCCTGGTGTAAAAATATCCACAGGCTAATTTACTGCGTGCAAATTCATTATCAGCTTCCTTCAGCCAGCTCAAGGGACCCTTTTTGTCAGCAACAGAAGCTTGACGAATTTTCCAGGAGTCCTAATGAAACTCGCAGAACAGAGCAGGTCTGTTGCCTTTTTCTTCCCTGCGTCCGTCATCTGCACTCGGAGTACTCGTGGCAAATGAGCCTTTCTGCCCTCGGTCCCCTTGCAGAAAATCTTGGCTTGACTCAAGTTTCCTTATGGCATCTCCACATGGTGACGTGCTTGCTCTGGTACTTACCCTTCCCTGGGCTGAGGGGAGACCTTATTCCTCTCCACAGCTACCTGAAAGGAGGTTATAGTGAGGTGGGTGTTGGTCTCTTTTCCCAATTAACTAGTGATAGCAAGAGAGGTAATGGGCTTAAGTGGCACCAAGGGAGGTTTAGATTGACCATTAGGAAGAACTTCTCTACTGAAAGAGTGACCAGGCATTGGAACAGGCTGCTCAGGGAGGGGGTGGAGTCACCATCCCTGCAGATGTTCAAAACCTGTGTAGACGTGGCACTTCAGGACATGGTTTAGTGGTCATGATAATGTTGGGTAGACAGTTGGACTTGATGATCTTGGAGGCCTGTTCCAGTCTATGATTCTATGATTCTGAGAGGGATGAAATATCCCAGTGATGAAGGACAAACGCTGACCCAGCAGCTCCCCATGCCTTGGTTTGTGGTGCTGAGATGAGCTCAGAGCTGTTCGTCATTCCATCCCCACTCCCCAGCAGGGCACAGGATTTCTGGGTATCCACACAGCTTATGACCATGACAATGGTGCGCTCCATCATCTTCACAATAGTGCTCATAATGGCAGTAATAATCATGCCAGTGCATAGAGTGTGGCAAGCAGGCTGCTGTGCATTGAAAGTATGTTCCTCCTAGTGCTGGGTATCCTTGAAATCAGGAGCACAGAGCAAGAGGGGTGTTGGATGCCTCCAAAATCCTGTGCTACAATTAGTTCTCACAGCTTGTTCATTTTGTGTAGCTTCTTGTTCTTTTGTCTTTTTGTTGTGGGGTTTTTTTTAACATAATGTATGGACCTCAGGCTGGGTTTAAATTTCAAAACATTTATCAAGGAGATTAGATAGAAATAATTGAAACAATTAAAATTATTACTGTAAGAAAGAAGGTGTAAAGGAGTTTTACTAGTGCCTTGAGTCAGACAGTCTATTCACTGGAAGCAGTTTCATTGCCTGACAATATTGTGTGGAGGTGTTGTAGCTGATAAAACAGCTGCCTTATTCAATTTCCAGAGACCTGATAAATCAGATTTGGTTTGGGTTTGGTTTTTTGGTTTGTTTGTTTGTTTTCCTGGGTTTTTTTCCTTCTTTTAGTGATTTATAAAGAGGTTGGTCTTCATATAGCATGAGATCTTCAAAGCTGAACTGTTGCTCTCGATGCCCCATTGGGTCTGGAGGGGAAATTAGTGTCCAAATCAGCCAGACAACATCACACGTTTCAGCGGTAGCTTCTCATTAGGTAACTTCCTTTGGAAGGAAGGAATGATGTAAAGGAAAGCAGAGGGAGGGTCGACTAAGGTTAGTATTTGACCAGAGCTGTGGAGCTTAGGTTTTCAATGGTGAAATGGCCTCCCCTTGCTGAAACGACCTCCTCTATCCGTGTCCCGTTGTGCAACGTGAGCTCCAGCACAGGCTGTGGTGCTTGGCCTCGCTCTGCTGGCCACGAGCACCCTCACTCTCCCCGGTGCCTGTGAAGAGGGTGGACTCTCTTGTTATGCTGTGACCAATTCTACCCTGCAGTCCAGCCAGCCGTCCTGATTCCTGTAGCTGATGCAAATCTTTTTGTATAGCTCTGATCATTCCCTGGATTTATGGTTCATATTTTCAGTGGCATGTGGTAGCAGGGCAAACAAATCAGGTTTTTGCACGAATGCCAAAGCAATTTCTCCTCGTTCTAGTTAGCATGAGAAAAGGAGGATTTAGATGAAGCAGTAACTGTACCTCCTTGCGTTTTGCTGCCTATGCTATCTTACCTCTCTGGGTCTTCTTTATGCATTGTTCAGAATCCATCCTGTGCTTCATTTACAGTTGTTGAGTAAATCATTCTCTCAGATACAGCCCAGGCCCTCTGATGGGAGAGTAAACCTCGCTCTTTTCCTCTGCCCTCATGCTGTCTGCTCCTATTTGTCTTTCAGACTCTCTAACCGCTTGTTTTCCAAGAGCTGTGCTTTTCAGGTCCCAACATTAGCACTTGATCTCTTTGCTCTTTGAGGATTTGTCACTTTTCAAACCTCAGGTTCCCCACAGGGAAGTTTAAGTAAACTGCTTTCCCTAAGGATGTGGGCAATGTATTTTCCTAAAGTGCTCTCATTTGAAGAAAAGCCCCCCAAAATTTAATAGCTCTCCTTGCACGAGGAGGTAAAAGACCCATCCTTACTTGCATGTGGCACACTGATGCTTTTTGTAAGAGCACCCAAGTTCATTAAGATCCCAGTTCCTCTCTAACTACATGAATAGCCAAATATCAGTGCCTTGGGTAGATCTCCCACATCCACTTAACTACTCAAAAGGCCACAATTTGTTGGTGTGATGACTTTATTTCTTCCAGAGAAATTGATTTTTACATGTGGCCCATTATAAACTTATTGACTCTGTCAATAGTTTATAAATAAACTGAGCCTTTCAAGAAAACCATAAAGCACTTAACATAATATTGCCCACTTGAGTAAATAAATAAACATCTTTTTAGAGGAGCTTAGGAATGATTAACAGAGTTGGCAGCTGAGCTCTGAGGGCAGTAGGATCCACAGAGGCAAAGGCGGGTGTTTTCTCCACTGCTACATCTAGCAAAAGAGGTCTGACCATCTCAAGGGAGAAAGTGGTTGCTGGTGACAAACTGTGAGGAACTGCCCATTACAGGGGCCAAATGTCCCTGTCCCAGTCCCATTATGGGAGTTGAAAGTCTGTGTGTCCTGGGTTGGGTTGGGTTGGGGTTAATTGTCACCAGCAGCTGCTGGCCCAAGCAGTTGGGAGGGGCCACAGGCAGGATAAAAAACCGAGCCAGCCAATGGGAGTCGATACCACACCGAGTCCTGCCCCTATATAAGAGGAGGGCTGGGCTGGGGCCCTGTTTTCAACTTGCTGCAGCCTGTGGCTTCATTGTGGCCAGAGCAGGGAAAGTAGTATCTTAGGCACAGGTGGAGCCTCTCGCTGGCTCTGTCTGTCATTTCATCAGTACTGTTGTTTTCTTCTCATCTGTTTTGTTTTATTAAACTGTCCTTATCTCAACTCACAGGATCTCACTTTTTTTTCTTCCCCCTGATTTTCCTTCCCATCCCCCAGGAGAGGGTGTGGAGGGTGGAGGGAAAGCGGTGGGTGAGCGGCTGCGTTTAGTTGCTGGCAGAGGTTAAACCACAACACTGTGCTCGGAGGGTGGCAGCTTCTCCAAGCACCTAATAATCTTGAAATGGAAATTTTGCCAGAGAAAGGGCTTAATAGAGAAATTGAAGCCTTGGCCCAGTATTCTCCTTCCTATCCCACATAAAAATAGAGAAGGAGCAGTACAGCGTGTTCTGGACCCACAGCAGGCCTGAGCCTGGTGTAAATCAGCCACTGCTGCCGTCAGAGGCCGGATCCTTGGCTGGGACCGAGGGGAGTGTGAGGACAGTGCAGCCTGCTGAGCACACAGCACCTGGAGTTTCTCCTGCTGAGCACTGGACCATGACAGCCTCAGAGGGTGTTGTGGAGGATGCTAATCAGCAGATCCAAAAATCCAATAAAGTCCTTGCAGTAACTGAGAGAGGAAGATAACCACATGTGCATGAGCAAGAGAAAGGAAAGAGAGAGGGTGACATCTTACTATCAGTGTAGCTTGAACTAAGCAGATCAGTACCCTCGAGGGTCTTGGGTTGGGGTGAGGTCAAGTGGGGTGCAGGAAGGTCTTGGAGTCACTAAAAATGAAACAAGTCTGTCTTCATACCTGTCTCCGGTGTGCAGATACTGGTCACCATCCGCCTGCTTCCCGGGTGATCTAGGTTATTAAAAATGCGATAAGAATCGAGTCGGGGAGCGAGGTTCCGCACGCGCCAATGGGATGCAGAACAATATCACCAGCGAAATCAATAAAGCTGGAAGGAGCTCAATAGCTGATGCAGAGAGCTGAATAGCAAACTGGCCGCCTCACCGCTGCGGGGTGAGCAATTACCAGGAGCCACTCGCTGAAGCGAGACCACAGCATGGCAGTGCAGGGCAGTCACCAGCCTTCGCAGCTCCACGCTTGGAGAAACGCTTGCTTCTCAGGCAGGCTGCTATGACACTAATAATCCCCTGCTCGACTGGCCCTTTCCATGCAGGAGTCTCCAGCCTCTTGCCAGAATAGGGAGGGAGGGAGGGTGCGGTCGGTGGCAGTGGGGCCAGTAGCAAGGGAAGACCTGGATGTTGTGTGTGGGGTCTGCTTTATTCTGGGAGTGGATCTCTTAGGTGCAGATTTGGGAGGATATTTCATTAATTACATGTTTAAATACAAATGCTGGCTGTGATGCTTTGCAGTGTAAGGCTTGTTTATCCATACGTCTCTCAGGATGAATTGCGCTGTCTGGTTTTTAATCATTGCCATTTTTTTGCTCCGTGCCTCAGTTTCCCCCTCTGTATTGTGGTCACAACAATTTCCTGGCAGGGGTCCCCATGGGACAAGTGGTTTTGCACGTTCCACTCGATGTGAGGAGCAACGTGTTGCTGCTGTTGTGTCACAGAGCCAGAGTGAAGAGGGCAGGGCAGGAGGGGCATTTCCATCAGAAACCCTGCATGTTTCAGGACCTCCATTACCAGTGAGGGCTGAGGAGGGAGAGGGCTTGTGGGGGCCAAGTCCTGGTCAGGATCAACTGACCAGGATTCACATATGCACGTCGAGAGACTTGCACCGAGTAACACGCTCGCACCTTATGGGTTTGTGTTGCTAGCAGAATGGAGTCTGCAGCCTGTAAATCTCCTGACTGAAACTCCCAGCTAGCACCGCCAGAAAATCCAAGCTCAGGGCTTTAAAATAATGAATTACAGAGCTTGGCTGTGTGGCTTTTATTAGCCAGGTTCTCCCAATGATCTAAATGTTCAGGTCACTTCATAGTTTTTGTCTGCTGCTGTGAAGTGAGAATGCAGGTCGAGCGCTGCATGGAGCACAGGAACCTAAGAGTGACTTCCTCCTCTAATAACTCCTCCAGTGCTGTCTCCCAGGGAACCCCTTTGTATTCAATTAGCTAATGTGTGCCTAGCACTTTGAAAATATAGAGTGCCATAGAATTGCTAAGTGTTGTTATTTAACAGCACATATTTAGTGGTTGCAGCCTTGTAGTAGAAGTCAGAAAATCTACACTGTAATTGCCTGGTGTTGCTGCAGAATTTGCTGTGATTTGAGCAAAGCCTGGGGATTTCTCTTCTGTAAAAGTTCATTAATTTTGTCTGCAGACCTTCAGGGCCTACTTTTGCTGAGATCTCACGAAGCAGATTATTGACTTTTTTTGGGTGCTTTTAAAAACAGAATATAAAGAGAGGGAAGTATTCAGGCAGCCAGGATTTGTCTAACTGAAATTCACTGGCATGAGTTTTGATGGTCTTCTCTGTGCCTTACCTCAGATTGCCATGCTTGCTCTAGAGGAGCTGGACTGAGAGGGAGGGCAAAGGGCTGGTCAACTATTGCAATTGTTCCAGGGTAGGGAGTGGAAAAAGTCGTTGGCAGTGGAGTAGGGTGTAATGAGGGAGATGCTGTTTGCACCCATCTCTTGGTTCTCACCCTCCTGTGTCCACCAGGTACCTTGATCTTGCCTGAAAGCGCGTGGTGAGAAAGCTCTACTTGGGCAAGCAGAGGAGGCTAGGACAGCGTGCACTGGGGCTTGGAGTCCCCCGTTAAACAGAATCTGCTGACAAGAGTGAGCTATTTTCCTAATGGCTCCTTGCTCTTAGTGCCTTGGAAAGCTGTCTCCTAGCCTGCCACAGCTCAGCCAGCACTGCAGATAAGGAAGAGTAACTGCACGGGGAGAGGAGAGGTGGCTGTGAAACTATTCTGCGTAAGGACTGGGCCCACCAGCTCTGGCTAGCGGTCAAGGCAAGGTCGGGTGTGCACACCAGAGCTGTGCTCAGATGGTTTAAACCTTTTCTGAGCTTAGGCAGAAGTCAGCTTCAGTGGATCTCAGTGAGGAATCCTTGGATCTGGCACCAAATGCCCGTGCACCTGCGACAGAGCCATTCATGGGTCTGAGTGTTGCTTCTCAAACAGGAACAGTATTTCTCTACCTCAGTCTGATCTTTGGAAAGCTAAATGCATTAGCACCCTCACCCAAACACATGGTGAGAGAAGCCATCTGAGATCATGGCCAAGAGCAGGGTTTCCACCCCCTTCTTCCGCCCTGGCAGTGTCAGAGGCTCAGCCATCACTTGTCATCGGGAGGTCAGGGCAGGGGGTAGGACCAGGGCTGACAGATGGGCATCAAGCTCTGGAAATCAGCTGAGTGGTGAAGGCCTTGAATAGCAAATGAGTTTGTGTTTGCAAAGCGTGAGTTTGGAAATGTCAAGTGTGGTGAATGACCATGTAAGAAAGATAAAAAACAAATAGGGACAGAAGCTGAGCCGACAGCTACTGGACTATCTGAATGCCCTCACCCCTTGCCCTCCATAGCAGGCTTGACCTTACCAAATCTCTCTTATCCCACTGCAAATGAAGCGTGTCCCCCAAGGATGGTTTATCTCCTCCTCATTGCATAGGCAGCTCATGGCTCATTTGCTTGTTTCTGACCTGGTCTGCAGAACGCTCTTGTGCGCATCTGATGGAAAAACATTTAAGGGCAGAGGGTTGGAGCTGGAGCAGGGTGAAGGGACGGGGAGCAGTGCAGGAAAAGGGTCACTTACAGGCCAGGCGGTCGCAGAGGTGGATGCTTTATGAACATGACAGCAACAGAAATGGGGTTTTCTGCAGCTGGAGGCTTGCCTAGAGAGAGGTGATAGAGAGCATTGGCTGTAGAAAAAGGCCAAAGCTTGCAGTGACTAGCCAATGCTAATGGGAGCTGGGAAAAAGCTGCTGTTAACATTTGAACCAGAGCAAATTAACTCCAGGGGGGAGTGTGTCTGGATCTGCCTGCGGCTGCTTTGTCAGGCAGCGAGCCCTGGCAGCTGCCTCCATCCTCAGCGGGGCGGGGAAACTGGGGTGATGAGGGTGGGAGACCCTCACAAAAGCCCCACAGGGAGCCAAGCCAGGGGCTGGGGCCAACCCCATCACTCAGCCAGCCCAAGCAAACCAGACCTGTTGGTTCAGCCTTGCGACTGCTGCATGACTGGGGAGAATTGCACCTCTGCCTCAGTTTCCCCCATGTGAAGCAAGACCAGCAGGGCTCATTCCATCACTTGGTAATTGCAAAGTTAGGGAGTAGAGTGTAAGAAACCTGCCAGGTCCTGAGCAACTTCAAATGCTTGGAAGTGTTTTCAGGGGAGAAAAGGCATAATGAATAAAGGCACTAATTTCAGCTGCCTTGAGACTGGGGCGGTCTGGCCTGAGACAGAAGCCTTGCACGGCGTGGCTCTTTTAGTACATAACATCTCATTTTCCTTCTACACATAACAAAGCCAAGAGGGCAGTCGGGCAGTTGCTCACATTGTGCCCTGCACAATTTGCCTCCCAGCTCTGGCTGGGGGGAGATAGCATTTTGCAGGGACTCAACACATCTCCTGCTGCTCTGCTTGCATCCAGGATCTCCTCGGCCCAGGTCCTCATTAGCCATCTGCCCTCGTTGTGCGGGTTGACAGGATGCTGTGGGTGAATGGATAACCTGTCAGGAAAGCAGGAGGATAATATCATTCAAATGAATCAATAGTTCACAGGCAATTTCATGTTACCTAATGTTAATGTGGTTGTGTCCAAAATGCACTTAATCCTGTGCCTGATCACATTCTCATGGGAGTTTGCTGTGCTGGAACAGTCTTGTAACTCCATGTTTCAGAGATTTACAGACATTGTTCCTACGTGCACACAGACACGGGAAAGAGAAAAAAATGACTTGACTTGCTGAAATCTTATAGCCCACAGAGCCAAAAGACATTCGTATTGGTGATGGAAGAGAATGGGTATCCAGCAGCTTCTGAAAGTATTGCTCCCACCTTCTCACTCCATTTTAGCAATTAGCAAAAGAGAAATTAGTGGGGAAGGCACCATTATTTCCTCCTAATAGGATGAGGAGGGCTGGACTCTTCTTCAGGAAATGAGCTTTGTCGTGTAACTGCCTCTTTTGGTGTGAGTAGCAAAACAGAGCTCTACCTTTTTGCTTGCTTTTTTTTTTTTTTTTTTAAATAGTCATTTTTATACATCTTGTCCCTTTGCTCTTCAGAAATGCACGAGGATAGTCCCCACACCAAAGCTCACAGTCAAAGCACCTTCCACAGGGCATTAGGATGTCCCATGAGTGGTATCTCTTCCTGGCACCTGATGGCAGGAGAAGGAGCTCTGTGCTCAGGACTTCCCGCAACAGAGCTGACTTTCTCGGGCCAGTTAGAGGGGGTTACTGGCTTAACCTGAAAATGTCATCCACTCCCTGCCTCTGCTGTAACCTCTGCCAGTGGGTAGATTTCAGCCCCAGCTTGGAGGTGCTGGGTTTCACATGCAGGTTCTCATAGCTGCACAGTCCCATCGTCCCGTTAAGGGTATTGAGTAGGTTTTGAAGCTTTTGGTGCCTGTTTTCTTCCCTAATCCCATTTTCTCTTTTGGCTTCTTTCAGGAGTTTTCCCTCCAGCGCCTGGACAGCCTGCTGGATGACCGAGTCAACATCCTGGGATTTTCCATTTTCAACCAGTCTCATGCTTTCTTCCAAGAGTTTGTCCAAAGCCTCAACCAGTCCTGGCAGGAGAACTGCGACCACGCTCCTTTTACTGGGCCAGCAGTAAGTAAAATTAATTCCCATGGCCCACAGCCTCCCTGAGCTGGAAGCTGCTATAGACCATCAGGAAAACCTTGTGGAAAGAGCTGCAGGCTGGTTCTGAGCAGATACTGGCAACACAGTGTGAAGACCTTGCTCAGATAGAAACTCTGATCTCAAATATACATGGTCTTAAATAATTATTTAATCCAGGTAACCCCTGCACTAAAGAGCTCAGGCACATCACCAGGCTGCTGTCCTACTGCTGTACCAACAGTTGTTGGTCCTGGGGAGAATGGTGGCCCAGGAATGGGAAGGATAAGCCAGACAAAGCACCTTTAGTTAAGTAGGTAGGAGAGGAATTAGGGTGTCAGGCTGTGACTTACAGGGGAAACTTCTGATCTGGAGAGTACTAAAGCAATCCTGCGGTTGCCAAAGGGGTCCTTGAGGAGCCATGTGGGTGTAGAGCTTTGGAGGGCTTGTCTGTGCTTGAATGGCTGCACAGCCTTAAATTCGAGCCTAATCTTAATTTGAATTATATGTGAGCGCAGATGATGCAGCCCTGATTCAGTGTCTCCCTGGTGAAATTTGTCCCTGTGCATTTTACCTCTAGGAAAACTGTGGAAGAAGGAGTTGGAATGCAAATGGCATAGGAAGGGCTGGCCTTAGGCAGCCCAAGGGGCTGTGTTACGTTGCGTGTTCCAACATCTCCCTGATGAGTGTGCAGATCAGTACCGAAATCTTCCCTAGGGACTCTGTAACCAGGAAGGTTTGCAGAGCAGATTTGCCAAATCAGGGATGCAGGAAGCCACAGCTGGGGGAGGGGAGAGAGAGAAAATGCCATCAGTGGAACTCTTTGCATCATTTTTAATGAACTCGGTCCCTTTGACAAGGCGAGGCAGCTGTGTACTGCTGAAAACATCCTTATTATCACTACAAAGTGATAATAAGCAGGCAAAATAAGAAGCTTTCTTCCTTTGTGTCCACATCCTATTGGGTCGACATGGAGCTCAGGCCATAGTACGTGCCTGGGACCATCCTGCTCTCCCTCCTGCACGGAGGCAGCTGCCGTGAGCTTGCTGTCTGCCCTGCTAAATCTCCGTAGGATCACTACCAGGAAGCTTCCTATTTGGATGACAATTGCAAGGACTGTTTGGAGGCATTAAAAATAAATTTCCTTCTAACAGTGCAAATAGAAGACAGTAGGAACAGGAGTGCAGCGGGTATGATGGAGAAATAACCGATCTCATTGCGCCTTCTTACTTGCGTTGTCTTGAACAACCAGCAAAATCTGTAGGTGGAAGGATGCAAGAGTATGTCTCATGGCAGCACTTTTTTTTGAGAGAGTGAAGGAGCTCAGAGCTGAATGGAGCTGCTTGGTTTGTGAGCCTGAGCCTAAATCACCCATCAGTGTGATATTAAGTCAGCTGGATGCTCCTTTCATTCATTCATAAAGGGTAATCAGCCATATAGCAGGCTTCCTCCCGGGCCAGGGACAGCATGGCTGGAGGGGAGGGGGCTCGGCCACGCTGCATCGCCCCGATCTAAACCACTCCAGCCCTGCTGGCATTAGGGGACCTGCCTGGGGACTGCAGTGGCTTCCCAAGCACTCGCTGTGTGGCGGCTCCTGGTTCTGCTGGGTGGCTCTCCGTGTGCTCGGTGCCGGTCAGCTGCTAAGGAGGGATTGTTATTCTTGGTGTACAAATGGGAAATTGAGGCATGGAAGGGAATTGACTTTTCCCATTATATCAGAGTCAGGGAACCTGGAGCATGATTGGAAGATGAGCTCAGTTTTCTCGAACCCTAGTGTAGAGTCCTAACAAAGATGATTTCTTTCTGGTGATGCGAAGGTTCACTCGGTGTTCGTAGCAAGGCTCCCACCACCAATATGCCATGTCCCGGGTGATGAGAAAAGGGTCTTGCCTCAGGTGGTGAAGGTGCAGAGTAGAGGTGAAGTGAAATATTCCCAGGCAAGACACGTGTTTCCTCTCCTGTGTCTGCGAGGGAAATCCAGTACTACTTTGCTGTGCGTTGTCTGCCGGTGGAAATTTGACAGGTCTCATTTCTCAGAGAGCATCTGTCTGTGTAAGGACTGTGTGAGGACTTCCCCTTTTAGTCCTGGGAAGCAGAGAGCTCATGGGACAGCTCGTACTAAAAACAGAAGAGGAAGCTCAACAGCTGGATGTGGCAGGAGGGAGGTTTCCTGTGAGCTGCAAAATCCCAGGGCTTTCTTGCTAGAGCTGAGAAAGCGGCTGAAGGAGGAGGAGGGAGCTGCTTGCTCTAATGCCATTCTCATTAATCACATTGCAAAGAAAGGAAATCAGAGAAAATCATTCAAATTACAGATGGCTAGATTAGGTAATTAGAATTTAGGCTAAAACAGATGTTTGTAATTAAGTGTTTATGTCATTGAATAAAATCCAGATTGTAAAGTCTATTTCACGGGATTTTAATGGTTTTAATTCCCCGTGTTATGTTTGGGGGCAAAGATACAGATGCTAATATTTTAGAAAGAGAAGAGAGAACACAAGGCAAAACCCAGACTAGCCAAACCTGTTCGTGATTCCCTGGAGATCAGCTTACCTTTAAACATGGCCTTTACGTGGGGGATTTCCATCAATAAAAAAAAAAAAAGTGGGATCTTCCACGTAACCATGCTTATCCTGCTGGTAGTTTCTAGAAGGGCAGATCTGGTGTTGGAAGGTGTGCTGCAGCCAGCATGAGCTGTAGTGGACCTGGGGGAGAGCTCAGGCACCGTCCCTGCTCTCAAGGCGCAGGGCATCTGATAGCATTGGTTGTCTTAAAGACACTGTCGGGAATGGTCCTGCCAGCTGATGTGTGCAAGGGCTGGAGGTTGCTTTCTTGCCCCTTTCTAGCTGGTGGGGGGATTTGTGTCACGCTTCTACCCTGCAGCATCTCCTCGGTTCTCGGGCACGGCCTCTCCTTGTGCAGCTGACCAGCGGGCCGAGGGGAACGGAGCAGTGAGCCCATCTGCCTGGCCCGCCATCTGCTCCCTTTCCTCGCTCTGGTGAGGCATCTGTCAAGTGGCAGTTTTTACTAGCAACCTTCAGTGTCAAGGCTTTAGGGACAGTGGGCAGTCCCCAGAGCCCCATGAACCTGCGAGCGGAGCACCACCGCTGAGCTTACCAAGTCTTCCACGTGCAGCCTGTCACAGAGCTGTTAGATTGCAGAGACGGCACAAAAACAACAGGGATCCGCACAAATCAGATGATGCAGGCAAGGAAGAGAATCAATTTGTTAACAGGGAAATTGGCTTTTTTGCGACAGAGTGACAAAGCTGCGGTCTAAAATGGGAACATAAAAGCGGTGAGAGATTTTATAGGCGACACGAGGAAAGTTGAGGCGACGCAGTCGAGAGCAGAGGCAGATCCCCCTTGCTGAATCTGCTAGAGGAAGGAGAAAAGGTGCTGCCTGTCTCCACTCCTCTGCAGAAGGTTGTGGCCCCAAGGCACGAGAGACCCTGTGGCTGCTCTGCATCGTTTCCAGTGCAAAGTCAAGCAGGCTCCCCACACCAGCTTAGGTGAGCCTGCGGGGCAGAGGTGTGGATGTTGTGATTCTTTTTTTTTTTTCCTTGGAAAAAAGGAAAGAGGTGCACATGGGAAAGATTCCCCATTCCCTACCAACAGGACTCGATCCTGTGTATCACAACCCCCTCTCTAATCTCTGAATTGTTTAAAATCATAAGGGGGCTGCCAGAAATCCTAACAAATTGTTCAAGGCTAAGGAGTAAAATATTCCAATCAATAATGTCAAATGCTTCACTAAGATCTACAAGTCTCTTGCTCACCAGCTAATAAAAGATCATTAACTGCTCAGGGAAAATGGAAATGAAAACCCAACAGGAGGCAATTAAAAATGCTGGGCCAATATTCCGATTTGGTAAGAGGTGGTGTAACTTTGGTGTCACGGGGGTTGCCTTTGCTCTCATAACAGTTTTGGTTGGCCAATAGGTATTAATCTGGTTGCTGATTCAGGAAAGCAATTGCTAATTGTCTGTGGTATCCTGTAACTTTAATGGGATTTGGTCTACAATCAAAATTGAGTATATGCTAAAGAGCTTTGTAGAACACGGGCTAGGACAGGGTGAAGAGGTCTTGTTAGGAAAAGAACATGGACTGAAAGTAGGGAGGATATATCAGGTCCTTTATGTAGCTCTGGAAAATGCTTCTCAGGAGGGGAATGTTTAGGTCAGATGTGGATACTAAGCAAAAAAAGCTTATCAGACTCACCTCCAAACTGAAGCGGTGCAGGAGAGATGCTTGCTGCCATTGCTAAGGGACCTGTGGTACCTCATAGGTGAGGCAAGATAGGAAACAGGGCACCCAGTTCCTGTTCCCTCTCTGCCAGCAATTCCTTGTGTGTCCTCAGGTGGCTCAGCTCCCCCAGTGTTACACTTGACCTCCTGCAAAAAAGCTGTAATAAAGCTTCATAGCTCTGGAGCCAGTCAATCATTATTAGCAGAAAGCTCTCAACATATATGACCAAAGGTGCTGCCTGTTGCATGGGAGACAGATCAGATGCAAGACTGACAGATGCCAGTCAAGCTGCTCAGTGCTCGCTGGAAAGTCCCTGGATGCCATTTGTGTAAAACAGATTAAACTGGTACATGCAGGAGGAATGTGATAGAGCAAAAGTAAGTCTGTACCGGGGCTGGAAAAATGAGAGGTTACTGGTTCCGTTAGAGCTGGGGTTTGGGGTTTTGGTAGCGTTAGGCTGGAATTGTGCCTTTTAACTCCTGCCAGCTTGTACGCTTTAAGGTTTTTGTGCTGCTTGTTAAGTGCCTGATCCCAGGCTGCTGCGGTCAATGAGGTCTCACCGCTGATCTGAGTAAGATCAAGCAGGGTTAAGTCTGGCTCACTCTGTTCAAATTAGTAACGCAGCTGAAGCCAAAGGTTTGTTGGGATGACTGAACTGGGCGAGATTGTCCCTGCAGGGCCACTGAAGAAGTGAGTAAACCTAATCAGGCTTTGGGAGGAGCAGAGGATGCAGATACCGCTGAAGTGCCATCAGTCACAAACAGGGTAAGGTGGGGAAAGAGCATCAGGCTCGAGACTGAACCTGTTGCCAGGAGGTGGGATGGTAAGAGGATGCTCTGAGAAGTAGCCATGAGGAAAATGTAGCCTTGATAGCAATGAGCTGCAACGGCTTCATTCCAGCAGAATCAGGAGGTGACAATAATTAAAAGTGAAATCTTAGTCACAACAGTGAACACGAGAGCGCAAATGGCTGATTTTTAACTAGATCAAAAACATCAAAATGATTGTGCATGGGTGAAAAAACATGGTTTGTGAGGCTTGATGGGCAAAGAAATCTTATTAAAGGCAAAGCAAAGATGGGAAGGAGAGGGGACAAGCTCTGTGATTCTGGACATTGCTTTAGCAATGCCATTACAGAGCAGGTGACTTTCAGCAGGAGGCTGGAGGTTGTAGCAAGGGACTTGATGGTCTTTCTGGGGTCTGAAAGTCAGGACTCAGTTGTGTGAGATGCAAATCTAGCCAAACCTCATTTCTTGGGGCTCTGCCTTTCAAAGCAATGGTCAGGAGAACCCTGTAATATCTAGTGAAGACTGAAGCAGCACAGTCATCTTTCTGTGGGTGCAGGTAACAGGATCTCGATTCTGTCCAGCTGCCTATTTTACGACCTTCACAAATCCAGTGCTCTCAGGAGTGTTCCCCCTGGGCCAGCAGATTGATCAGAAATCACCAAAGCGCCAAAAGCCCCACACCTTGATTAGAAAGGGTTAGTTACTGCAGGAAACAGAGATGGAAAAGCACGCAAGGAGAGGAGAAATGTAGCAGACTGGGAGTGGAACTGGGGCTGGCAAAGGGATTACGTTTGCCCCGGTGATGCCTACACGGGTACAGCAGTTCAGGGATAGTGTTGCTTTTGTCTCCCTGCGCTCAGATGGGTGCAGATGGGGTGCAGGGCATTGCTGGAGCAGAATGGCAGGCAAGCAGGGGTTGCTATCTGCACGCAGGCGACCAAGGATTTTGCTCCTTCCTGAGCCCTGCTGAGGTTGTGAATGGAGCATTCTCCTGCTTGCTGCAAGGTCCTGAAGGTCCAGCAGGAGGTTTAATTTTTGTCTTCCCATCTCAATGCTTTTTTTTTCTTCCCTTTTCCCGCAGCTGTCTTCTGCCCTGCTGTTCGATGCAGGGTATCCTGTGGTGACTGCTGTGCAGGAGCTGAACCGGAGCCAGGAGATCGGTGTGAAGCCCCTGTCCTGTGGGTCTGCCCAGATCTGGCAGCACGGCACCAGCCTGATGAACTACCTGAGAATGGTGAGAAGGGACTGAAGCTTGCTGGTGTGTTCTGAGGTACTGCTCGTAGCTGCCAGAAGCAAAAGATGTGTATGCATGTGCTGGTGCTGGCACAGTTCTCAAGCACAGTGTCGGTCTGTTTGAAGGTAGTACTGGGAATGAAAAGAGAGGAGATCTGAGGGCTGGTTTGTCACTGGCCTTGGAACAACATGAAACTCAAGTTTTTTTCAGGCATCGCTGCAGAACAACTGGAATTCAATGAATTCTTTTTTAAAGTATGAATGTTTCTAAGTTATTTGAGCTCTGTTTTCAGTGAACTTGAGTTGATAGAAGGTCATGCAGCACAATTGCTTAGAGCTCAATGGCAAGATGTGAGTTTGCCTATAAAGGGGTTTGGGCTCCTTTGAACCCAAAAATCTGGTTGCTGGAACCAGTTGAGCCTAGTTCTGGCACGAGAACAGACCCTGAAATTTCAGCCTTGTGAAATAGCTGGAGTTTGTCAATGTGATTCGTGAGAACTCAGCCTGACCGTGCAGAAGGAGCACGCTTTCTCTTTGGGGTGCAACTGAAATGTCATGAAACTTTTTTTTTTTCTTCCCCTCAAAGGAAGGCTCAGCTAAACTTGAACCTTCTCCTACTTTGGTCCATGCATGTGAACCCTGCTTTAGATCTCACCCTTAGCCAAAGACAACAAAATTCTTCAGCTTCCCTTGGCTCTGCTATTAGGAGGCCCAGTAACTTGCCTTTGTTACTGAAGAGGTGCTCCAGCAGCAAGTGAGCAGTGGTTAATCTGCACCGTGAGGCTAGACACTCATCCTGGCTCCACTGCAGCGTGCTCCTGTGTTAAACACCAGCCTCGGTGTCCCTCAGTTTGGATTGAGAGACGAGGATTGCATTGCCATGCCTCGTTGGCAGGACGGTGGCCGGCGTGTGGGCAAGCGGCTCCCACCACCCTGCTCTGCTGTGGGTGGTGGGATGAGGCACCTCAATGGGCGCTGTAACGCATTCTCTCTTGGACAGGTAGAATTGGAAGGTCTCACCGGCCACATCGAATTCAACAGCAAAGGCCAGCGATCCAACTACGCCCTGAAGATCCTGCAGCACACGCGCAGCGGCTTCCGGCAGGTGAGAGCTCTGCTCGTGCTCCAGGCGCTGCTGTTCTTGACCTCACCTACTCAAAATTATTTGGATGGGGAAAAATGGGAGAATTTCCTGTAAAATGGGGGGGAAAAAAAACCCAAAAGCAAAAAAAAGGTGCTATGAACCTTTCCAAATAACTGCTTCTGAGAGGGGAAGTGAAGGGGGCAGTCTGATGTCAGGAGCTCCCTACTGTCTCTCCAGCGTGGCATGTGGATGTGAGGAATAATTTACCTCTTGGTTTATGGTGTGTGCTCCTCTGTGATGGGTTTGCTCAGCTCAGACACTCATTTGCTTTTTATCTCGATGCTTGCAGGTTTCTCGTAGCATCAGTTCTTTTTCTGCTTGTTACCCTCTTTCTGTCCAAGGGATATTTTCTGGCTCTAGCTAAGGTTAAGGATAACCATTTCAGGCCACAGATATCAAACTGTTTAGATTGTGACACAAGCCCACGGAATTAGGGTTTTGCTGGTAAATCCAAACCTCATTTTGGGGGGGAAAAAAAAAAATAGAAGTCCCAGAAAAAGGGTTTTCATCTGTCTTATTTTCCTGCTGACAGCTCCACACCTGCCCTTTTCTGAGAGATTGCCACGTCTCCTAGACGCCGTCGGAGAACAAAAGCTATTGTATCTTACCCCACACTGACAGAGCATTCTGGCATTAGGAGATCTCTCCTGGTCTGGCAGCCGTGAATTTTAGCCTTGGCAAGGATGTTGCCTGCCAGTTCTTACCTGTCAACTGACAGCTCAGCTTTGAATGCTGCCTTTAGCTGAGGGAGCGGGGGATCAGGATGGCATTTTCCCCACGGTAAGATCTTTCATGGCACCAGTGCCCTTTTAATCATTTCCCAAACCCATCATACTCTGAGCAGAAGTGACAGATCCAAGCCCATCTGCATTAATAAGAGCACGCATTCAGCTGGAGCAAAGGAAGCAAATGCTGTAAACCTCACTATGACAGCTATAGTTTTGCTGTGTTTAAATGTGGCAGGGAGTTCACATTAAACACCCAGGTCCTCTTCTCCCAGAGCTCCACAGGGAGCTCTGACTGCAGCCTAATCTGCCCTGAGACAAAAGTCTCAGCTCTTCTCCACAAACCTGGTCTGACAGGAGAAAACCTTTTCTGACCTGTTGCAACCGCTTGGTAAATAAGCAGCTTTGTGTTTCAGAGGTACCCAGGAAAGCTGTGCTGGGTTTAAGCTTCTCAAATTTTCCATCAGAGTGCAGTGGTGATAAATCACTTCCAGTCACAATAACAAGATGCTGGAAGGTCGGGGCTGTCCCTCAGTGTGCGCAGCTGCCTGCTGAGAGCCTTTGGTGGCTGCAAGCCCTCTCCTGTCAGAAGCCCACCAGGGAGGACTCAGTCTTCATAAAACTGGTCCGTATGCCTGCGGCAGCCTTTCCACCGTCTGCTCTCCCCTTCTCAGGGGTCTTGCCTGAGTGGCAGCAATGCCCTGAGGGGTGTTACGGCCCCTCACAGGTCTGCACGAGTTTGTCACGATGTGCCTGGCTGGGAAGGGCATCCCTGGACAGAGCTGTGAAAGCTGGGCAGGATCCTGCCTGCTCCTGCTCGGCCCGCTCAGTCGCTGCAAAGGGAAGCTAAAGGCCACTCTGCTGTGATATAGATGGTTATTTTCTTCTTGCCAGCACAGTGAGAATATAATAAAAATCTCATAATAAAAATGACTAAATAAATAATTAGAAGTCATTTAATTAAACCTAACGTGAGGAGATGGGGTAAGGAACAGACACTGGCTTCCTGAAGCCAGCCTTGTTCCCATGGGTTGTATTAACTGATTTGCTCAAGCTCTTGTTTGAAACACTTCTATTCCCTCCTTAGTTTTAATCAAGCTCACGCTCTCTGCACATTTCTCTTTCTCTCTTTCCCTCTCTGTCTTTCCCTCTCCCCCTCTCTCTCCTTCCATCTATTGAAGCCACAGGGACTTCCAGCTCATCAGCTTTGATAGAGTATTCGGAGAATTTTGAAGCTGATCCAGCCAGCAAACAAATTAGAGACACTTAGACTTTCTAACTTGCTGTTGCTTTTGGGCAAGGAGAGACGGGGCTTTTTGACATCCAATTTTTAATACATTTATGTAACACACCAAACGTGTCTTTTCCTGATTTAGCTTAACTAGTGGAAATTTTTCCCCAGCCATATGAGAGCTGCTCTCTGTTCACAGGATGCGCAATAAAGCACAGACTCGTTAATGTGTTGGTGATCCATAGATCTGACAAGGGCTGAGTTTGTAAATGTCATCTTTTTATGTTTTCCCCTTTCTTTGCCCCTTTGAAAAACATTGCAGCACGCCCCTCTGGTTTCAGCAGAGTGATTTGCAGTAGACCAAGAGCTCAGGTTTGGCAGCTTAACGGGAGAAGGGAGTGAAGAAGGGCCCAAGGGAGGGCAAGTGTGCAGAGGAGAGGCAGGGGAAGCTGCTGTCGGGGCTGGAGCCCCTGCCATGGGCACGGTGTCCCCAGCTCTGCCTGTGACCTCTTGCTCTCGCCCGGTTCTAGGTGGAGCTGGTAACTTGCTGTTTAGCTAAAGGCTCTGCCAGTGCCCTGAGAGAGAGCAGTGCAAGTGACAGGGGTGTCTAATTGGTATGTTGATGAGATACAGAGAAATTATCAGCTGATAGCTCTGAGACCCTCTGCAATCCCTACCCCATCAAACCTTTTTAACTCAGAAGCAGCTAATCAATCTCGATGGGACTCGTTCCTCTTTAGCTGTTACCCTCAGCAGGAGTTCAGGGACAGGTCCTGCCAAGAGCTGAATGTCTGTTGCCCCCCAGGACCTGACAAACTCTGTACATATCACCATCGAGTCCTGCTTGGGCTATGCCAGATGTCAGTCATGTCCTCTGAAGGGAGGAAGGGGATTGAGGGGTCTCAGCTTGGCCTCGGGGGTGGGTTGTGTGCGCGTCTCCCGATCGTACAGGTTTTCAGAGGTGCTCTCTGTGTCCCATGCTAACTTCTGTGGAGGAAGCTTTTGCCTGCTTGCCTTTCTGGTGTCAGTCTCTCAGCAGTGTCCTGCAGGAGTGCCAGCCATGTGACAGACCTGCCCAGGGTCCTCTGAGGGCTTTCCTTCATTTGATTGTTTTATTCTCTCCCCTTTGGGCCAACAAAGGCACCATGTTCCAAGTACCTACTTAATTTTATCTCCTCCTGGCACAGTGTCTTTCCCGTTAGTGCTGACAAGGCTCTCCAAACACCGACTTGATGAGAGATGATAGCATTTTGCACTCCTTCCTTTTTCTGGGGACAGGAAGGAGAGGTGACAAATGCGAGCTGTAGGACAGTGCTTGCTAATCGGAGCCTGGTGGGTATCCTGGGTTTGTTGCTGTGCTGGTCCCCTGCCTGTTTTAAGACACCCATATGCAAGGCTGGCTTTACCTTAATTTTTACCTGGGGAATGGGGATGGTAAGTACCCATGGTGCCCCTGAAGCTTATGAAGAGGTCTTGCTACGTCCTCTTTCCCTGGCGTGAGGTGCCACTCAGGTCCAAGGGGCACTGAGCAGAAGACTTCATTAAAATCATTAGTTTGAGTGATGTTTTGTCATCTCGTGCCACAAGGAGCTTGAAAGCCCAGGCATCGTTAACACGGCTGCGTCTGAACAGAGGAGCTGAAGGGTTGAAGGAGCCAGCCGAGAATGCCCCACTTGCAGCACATTAGCCACTGGTGATTTTCTGCAGAGAGGAGAAATCTTTAAGTGTCACCGATCCAAATAACGCCTTTTGCAGAGCAGCTGATTTGAGGGACCTTGGCTGCCCGTGGGGATGGAGCAGTGTCAGGAGCGATGGCACTTCCTTGCTTATTCAAGGCTCTCTGGGCTGGCTGGCAGTGAAGCTGTGAGTTTGTTCCCTGCCTGTAATGAGGAGGTGTGACAAGGCAGACCTCCTGCCTCCAGATGCTTGCCAGCAGTGCAGACAGGATGGGCAGAGGGCTGAGCACTGGGGAGGCACTGGGAGGCGCGGGGATGATGCTGCGGGGGCCTGCAGTGGGACCATGCAGCCTGAGGACATGGAGGGAACTCTCTCCATCCAGGCCGTGGGCTGTTAGCTGTCACCAGGTTGTATAAATCCCTCTCGCAAAAGGTGTTGAGCTCCAGCTTGCAACCAGGTGGTTGTGTTGCCCTTGCTGCTCTTCTGGGAAAGGTATGACATCGCTTAAGCTCCTCTGATCATAAGAAACCCCTTCTAATTTTCAGCTTGTTTATTTCTGGCTGGTTTATATCTATTTATTTTTGTGCCAACACTATCATTTTAGCTTCAGAAGCTGTTCTACCTCTTTGCCGTGGACCTCCTCCACCTGGTGTATTTATACAGACCAATCATATCCACTACTAAAAAATCCCAAGTCCTAAGAACTCTTTAAGTCCTAGTCCAGAGCCTTAACAACAGGATCATCTTATCCATGTCTGTGTAGAGCATTTCATTGTTTCCTAGCACGTTTTGCAGATGAATATGTTTTCTGTTTTTCTGAGGCTCTTCAGAACGTAGATAGAGATGATTAAAATCACCTTGACATCCATCTTGCAAGAGAGGGAGAGATCTTGCCATCCCAGACATCCTCTGACACATTACACTTCAGAAACAGCGAGCAGCGTGAGGAGTCAATTAGTGGCGTTATCACGCTGCGAGGGGGACAGTGGTGAGCTGGAACCAGCCAGGACGGGGTGGAAGTACCCCCCAGCACATGGGAGTGTTTGGCTTTGGTGCTGCGTTAAAACCAAGGTCAAACCCACTGCGCTGTCAGAGGAGGAGGCAGTCAATTAGTCTCAGTATGCCAGCAGGGGAGGGACAAATTTGAGAACAGTGAGGGCTGTTAAAATTAAAGTTAATCTGTCACTAATCTCTGGTTGTGAAATCGAGTGAGGGGGGGTTGGAATTTGGGCAGTGTTTATGACTGATCACTCGCTCAGAGAGGCAATTGCTGCAGAGGGTCTGGTGTTGAGCAGTCCCAGCAAGAGGCAAGGCAAGCACCTTTGTGGGGAGTTGGGGAACGCAGGGGGATCAATCCAGCCCGTGGCACTGGCGCAGACCCGGCACAGGCCGGCTAAAGCTCTGCTTCTAAGCCTCCCTGTCCATGAAGTACATGGGAAATCTCCCAGGTTGGGACTGTTGGGAGGAGTCCTGCACTACAGTGCCACTGTGATGCGATGTGCTTGATGGTCACTAAGCCACAACAGTCAAGAGAACGGGATGCTCAAGATGTGCTCCAGCCTGCTCTGCGACTCTGTCACTGTGCCTCCATCTCCCCATCTGTCGGGTGAGGCTGATAACCCCCCAGTGCCTCCTCTGCTGGTGAGGAGCCTCCGGGACTTCATGCTTCCAACACATGCAGAGGTCCTTGCCGCGACAGGTGCTTTTAGCAGAATCTTTGTTGTGTTACCTGCAGACTAAACAAGCCCCCAGCGCACCCCAGGACTCAGCTGGCCCTGCCCGCACTGCTGCAGAGCCCTCGACTCCAGCTGGGGAGGACAGCAGACGTGCTCGGGACTGTCCTTTGCTTCCCCTGCCTGCTTTCCTTCTGCAGAACCCTCAAGTTTTCACTGTCCTGTTTGCACTTCCCCCTGCTCCTTGGGCCCAGGCATGAGGAGGCTGGATCTCGGACTCTTCACAGCTGACCCCTTTTATGATGGCTTGTCAGTCACTTGGACCAGATTTGCACCAGGAGAAGAAAGAACTTGGCTCCTTCCTCGCCATCCAGAGCCATTCAGCCTGCCGACAGTGTAGCAGCGTGGCTGCAGCTTCAGGTCGTGTCCTCAAGCCATCGATCATGCCAGAGGCAAAGCACTGCCAAGAAGACCCCTGAGTGCACAGAGTCAGTCCTGGGTGGTGTAAATCAGCGTGCCTCCTGTTCACTTCCATGGCAGCGCACCCGCCTGGCCCGTAGCTCTGTGTCGCCTTCCACCCACCTCTTTGAACGTAACAAGATTACTCTTTGACAGAAGAGGAATCGATTTGTTCCTACCACCCTGACAACCGTGGCACAGTGAGAGGATAACCTGTCTTACACCAACAGGGCCCAAGATGGCTCATGACAGCTTGAGGGAACCTGGCATCGTGGCTATGGAGGAGCAGTGAAGACACCCCTGGATGTTGGGGTCACCCACAACCTCTTAGGGCCACAGCAGCTTGCTTCAACGGTGTCGGAGGATTTAGGCTGCAGGCAGCAATCCGGCACGCAGAAGGCTGGGACCTGGCAGGGGCAGAGAGGCTTTGGGGGAGAAAAAGGAGAGGCAGAAAGGCTCTTGGAGGGGGCTGACCTCCCTCGGCCGCTGTCTATCCAGGAGAAAATCCAGAGGCTCTTTTAGGGAGCACAAAAGATTGAGAAACTAATTTGCATGCTCTGAACTGAGCTGCTGGAGGTGCTGATCTCCCTGCCCAGAGCTCTGAAGGAGGGAGATTAGGCTCTTGAAGTTAAAATTAGATTTTGGTGAATATTCCCCCCCCTGGCTGAAGGCAGCAGCTGGTTGCTTTACATCACAGCTGAGTCACGATGTCGTCCCAAGCACTGGGGGACTGGTCCCCACCACTAGTGGTGGGAATTGGGTTTACTGCAGTGACACTGAAGCTTGGATGGGTGAATTAGGCTGTCCATGGAGCCGTTCGGGTGTGATGAGCCTGGATCAAAGGGTTTGGAGGTACTTAATCATAGTAGTTGGCACCCATTATAGCAGATAGAGGAGATGAATCACCGTGCAGCACGGCTGAAAACGTGACTTCATTTCACCACCTGCTGCCAAGGTGGAACTGCTGGTCAGGCATCTGCCCCACGTCAGCACTGTTGCTCCGGGGTGGCAGCGGGAGCTGCGGTGCTGTGACACTCCCCATGAAGTGGTTTTTTTTTATCTGAGGAACTCACAGTGCCTGTGCCAGCCTTTAACTCATGCCAGTGGCACTCACAGGAGAGCAGCGGGAGGTTTCGCTTCCTGGGCAGGAGAAACCTATGTTCAAAGTTACAGAGACAGTTTGAGGCAGGAACTGAATCTCCCCATTTCTGGGCTTTCACTGGGAAATCGGGAGAGTCCAGCACTTCCTGAAGTCCTTCTGAGCTGCATCAGCAACACACAGCACCTGTGGGAAGAGCTCAGCATCCCCAGACCCGGGCGTAGCACTGACCCTGCGGTGCCCACCGCGAGCAGGGATGGGGTTTTGGCGTCGTGCAGACGGGAATGTGCTGGGGCTGTGCACCAGCGGGTTAATCTCGCTGCTGGCCCATTGTGGGGGTGTATTGTAGAGGTAATGGAGCGTTGATAAACATCTCTTCCAGGGCCAGCTTGATGGTTGTCAGTCACCGGAGCCATATGGCAGGGTGCATACAGTAATTTGCCCTGTAAATTCCCTGTTTATCTCTCCAGATCGGCCACTGGCACGTTTCTGAAGGACTCAGCATGGACAACAGGATCTTCTCCTCCAACATATCAGACAGTCTGTTCAACACCACGCTCATTGTCACCACCATCCTGGTAAGTGAGGGGGTCACCTACAGTTCCCCTTAGCTCTTTGCTAGCCCAATGCTTAGGGATATCAATCAGCTAGAATATTATTCCCTCCTCCTACCCCCCTTGCCCCCCAGCATGCAGCATTGCACACTGATTTCATAAAGAACAGACGATCAAATCTCTAATTACAGCACTGAGGACAATTCATGACAGTGTAATTAAACTCGAGTTGATGTTTCATATGGAAATGATATTTGATGAATTCGGAAGCAGCTGGGGAGAGGGCTGGGATGGGGATAAGTTACCGTTTCACATTCATCTCTGAATGATGTTCTTGTTTTGCGTACAGCTGGTAAGTTGAGGGGACAGTTGTCCCTTCTACCCATAAAATTACTGGAATAGGCAAAAATGGGTACAACTTCTCTACCCTGGTTGAGAGGAATGTAGTGGGATGGGAGATTGTGCCAGGTGCCCTTTGTATGAGCCTCTGGCATCCCGGCGCTGCCAGGGAGCCCACTGCCCTCTCAGCACCGTGCTGGTGGGACACCTCGGCTAAGATGGGAATGACAGCTGCCCAGTTTCAATGCAGGAAAACCCTTACTTAATGCTGAAGTGGAACCATCAGGAGCTGGAAGGCAATGACCGCTATGAGGGCTTCTGCGTGGACATGCTGAAGGAGCTGGCAGAGATCCTGCGTTTCAACTACAAGATCCACCTCGTTGGCGATGGTGTGTATGGAGTCCCTGAGGCAAACGGCACGTGGACAGGGATGGTCGGGGAGCTGATTGCTCGGGTAAGTAAATTAGCTGCTCTTTCTAACTCTGCTCTAGTGGGACTTGGCAATGAAAAGCCCTGATGCTTTATTAAGTGCTTCAGGATGATAAGGACAGATGGGGTTTTTAGTTCATTTGTGAGACTTTGACTAGAATATCTCCATTGAATGTGTTCTCCCAATGGCAAATGTATTTGTTGCGTCGGTGTGACAGCGTGCGGTCAGAGCAGGAGTCAGGGCCCTGGGTGCTCTCAGGGGTGCTTACTTTGTTGGGAGGGAGGCCTGGACTCCAAGGTCCCTGTGTGAGAGCTCGATATAGAACGGATTATTCTTTTTCCCCAGTGCAAAAATTAATGAAAACTTGAAACAGGAAAATACACTGGTTCTGGCAGGGGCTGGTAGAAGCTGTAGAAAACTTACAAAAGCACATTGTTTGGGAGGGAAGCAAGAGTTACATACCTACCCATCAAAGTTCTGGCAGATTCATTTCAGCTCCTTGACTTTGAGCATTGTTTTTGGAGAAGAACATTTATTGTTTGCTTGAAGTGCATGAATTGAGATTTTTATATTTTTTTTTTTTTCCTCGTGGCTCTGCACAGCAGCTAGAGCTGAAGGCTTTGCTGGGTTTGACAACGCTTCTGTGTAAGTGTGTGCTCAGTCAGCCCGTCCCCACCACGCTGCGCTTTGTTTTCCTCTGCAGCTAAAGGTAGTCCTGCCTCAGGGATCCTGATGCTTAAATAGGGTTCATGAAATGCTCCGAGATCCTTAGTAAAATAGGCTTAGCCAAAGCTAACATTAAGATGGATGTTATTTAAACCAACGCTTCCTTGCTCGCTGATTTCTACCCTGCCTTGTTATTACCGAAGCACCTGTAAGAACCCAGCAGCAGTTTCTCAGCTGGTGGCAAATCTGTGGTGAGGTGTATTTATAATAATCCACGGCACTGTGTGAGAGAAGCCCCTGAGCTGCCCCATCCTTATCCTCACAACAGCGCTGTGTCCTCCTGCAAAGCGGAGGAACAAGGGCCTGAATCTGTCCCCTGTGGCTCCAGGAAAGGGTCTGGGGCTCCTGCTGCAGCTTTCCTCCTGGCTGCAGGAGATGAGCGAGCATCTCAAGATGCCCACTGGCATCTGTCTGCTGCTTTCTTAGGTGGCAAAGGGGACCTGGTTGACGCTCATCCTATCAGGCAGGACAACTCTCGGTCTAAAAGACTTGCTGAGGGCCAGGGCACAGTATGGACTGGAGATCCCTTCTGAACTAGCACCCTGTCTCCCTCCTGGGTTGCCCTTCCTCGGTAGAGCGATAGCTCTCCACACCAGCTGAGATCCCACCTCCTTCTGCTTCTTCTGAAGAGCCTTCTGTATGGTTGTTTGCAAATGCTCGGGGCTATTGGCACAGTGTTTATACATCTCTCTCTCTGTATACACACACACACACAATTACAGTTCTGCATCGTTTCTTTTGGGAGGCAAGAAGGAAGGCGCAGAGAGCAGCTTGTGATCTATGCAAACAAAGGAAGGGAACAGCCATCAAATTTTTGGCCTACTAACCTTGGCAGTGCCTCTCCATTAAATAGGAGCTTCTAGAGGGTTGCTTTTCTTTAGTTGTGTTTTAGCTTCATCTTCGCACAGACATCACTTGTTTCTGCTGCAGCTCAAGCCTTATTTAGGAGGATTTTTACTTCTGCTTCAGCAGGGCAGAGCTGGCAAAATCAAAAATCGGGGAAGAGAAAAAGCTTTCTTTGCTTTGTTCTTCCAGGCCCTTTAGAGTCTTTGTAATGGTTGCAGCGAGTTTTTGATCAGAGCCAGGGACTGGCACGTTGGATTGGGTCAGCCAGGGCAGAGCTGACCGTGTGCATGCTGTTGGGTTTGTTCAGAGCTACTTGGGATGTTGCTTTTTGGGGTCATTCACTGCCCAAGGCGTTCCTCTCTTCCCGTGACGGTCAACCCCTGGCGGGGTTTGTCCTCATTTCTAGCCCCTTGTTCTTCTTCTATCCCACTTCAGGTCCACTCAAAGCAGAAGAGCCAGCAGATCCTGTGTCAGGTGCACACGTTGCTCTCTCGGTGGATTTATCCCTTGGGCACGTTTCTCTGTTCAGCCTTTAGCACAGGGAGGGCATCAGCTGGGACACAAATTTGTCACGGGAGTCAAAACTTCCCAAATGCTCCTCAAAATAAAAGCTCTGTGCCTGTCTCTTTGTGCAGCTCTGTATTATCATAGGAAAGTGATTCCTCCTTGACCCTGATCAGCGGTCTGAAAGTAATGTTTCACTAAGGTGCACTTAGTGTGCAGGACCAGAAGGTCAGAAAATTATCCAGTTGCACGCAGTACCTTTCCAGTACTTCTATTTTTTTTTTTCCTCTGTAATCCCCCCATGGCACTGAATCTGCTCAGAGCAACTATAGACTATATGGGAAAAGTGTTTCATTTTATTGCTTCTAAATTGACCGGCTATTGATTTATTCTTAAGCGCTGAAAATTCTATTACAGCTAATTGTGCACTGTGATATGATTGTGAAGGATGCTGTATAAACATAAATTTGTTGTTGACCGAAATTCACCAGTACATATCTTATCGACCTGCTCACAAAACTAATTAAGAGCTAAGGAAGAGGGGGACCGTGGTGGCTTGGGGGGATTAGTGGAAGAGCTGTAGAGGCTCCTGTGTCTAGGTCAGCGGTGTGACTTGTCATCCGCTCAGGAAACCCGGACAATTTGGGAACGGCCGATGGAGATTTGGCTTGGGAAAAATCACTCGGAAGGACTCGAGCCCATTCTTTAGTGAAAGATGCCACAAACTCTGAAAACACCGAGCTAATTGGTCCCTCTGTGCACACAGGGCAGGGAGGCTGAACCCCCCACTCATTCCTTGAGTGAGCAGGGGAATAAAGCCTCTCTCCAGCCAGGGCAGATTTCCCCCGTCAGCCTCGCCAGCCCTGGCACGGATGGCTGCAGCCTCCAGCAGCTCGGCCAACACCGTACACGTGTGTTATCTGTAACAAGCAAGCACGGGGGGACAGCAAATCTTCCTGCCTCCTAGTTTCTGGCATCAGACCCTTAGGGGGACCGTAGGGCTGGAAGAATTACATCTTGCTCCTTCCCACTGCAGCAGTGTCTGGCTCAGAGTCCCTGATGGTTGTCTGGTCTCCCCTCTCTTTCTCTCTCTCCAGCACATCCTGGAGCTGAAATGAATTCACTAGTCTGATACAAGCCAACAAATGTATTTTCACAGCAAGGTGACAGCCTTCTCCTTGTCCTGCCGTGCCTGTGCTTGCTGTCGTGGTAGCATAGTGCCATGGTGGCTGTGCTCGGTGCCTGTACGTCGGCTCAGAGCAAGCCACTGGTGCTCAGCTCCCATGTTCCTCCCTGAGGAGATGGGCTTGTGTCTGAGAGATCCCTCAGCAACAGTTTCTGAATTTACCCGTCTCAGGGATGCCCCCAGAGAATAGAGCTGAGCTAACAGGAGATGGTGAGGTTTGTTTTTGCCAGGAAGCTTTGTTGGCAGGAAGCCGATGCTGCAGTTTTGCTAAAAGACCTCCCAGAAACCTCCCCCCGATGCAGCTGGAACCAGTGCTCTGGCTGGCTGGGTACCAGTGCTCGGTGGCAGTCCCCTCCCCAGGAGACCGGTCTTGCTCACCTGGGGCAGGGTGCAGGGCATGGGAAAGATGAAGCAGCCCTGGCAGGAGCACGCTCTGTGCAGACTGGTCATGTTTTGTGCAGCCTGTATCAGCTGCCCGGGCTTCCTTCAGCATTGTTTAAATAACACAACACCTCTGGTGATGGTAACGCAGCAGAACCAGGAGTGCTTCCAGGACAAGTGTATTTGGGCGAGGCTGGTGCTGCTGCTGCAGAAAGCGCCTTACAGTGCATGGAGTGAGGAGGGGGTGATGGGGGACAGCAAGCTTCTGCTCTCCCCTTCTGTGCGGGATCGTTTGGGGAGTGAGATGTTGTGGAATAACTAGACCTTTGGCATCTGTATCAGTGGTTTGAATCTGTCCGGGCTTGGTGCGATCAAAACTCTTGTTAAAGTGGGGCAGATGAAGCTGTCCCGCTTGTGGAAGGGTCTGGCCTCAGGAGCAGCAACAGCAAGAACTGAAAGGACCTTAAAGCTTTGGGGTGATGCTTTTTCCAGCTTCCTTGCTGGTGACCAGATGGTGCTTTACAATCAGAGGCCCTCTCCCTTCAACTGCTCCAAAAATGGGGAATGACAGGAAGGGGAAAGGAGGGAGAAGATATTTCAGAATAGGCAGAGTCCTGCTCTCTGCTCAGCAGTGGGTGTTGGTGTTCAGTGAGAAAAGCTGTGTGTGGGTGAGGGGAGGGAGGGGGAGTCTGTTTACAGCTATCACGCTGGCAAGTGTGACATGGGGGGCTGGAGAGGGTGGGGGGAGTGGGGAAGCGAGGGAGTGTGGGTTGTTGAGCAAACACAGCGAGAGCAGGGGCAGAGAGGTTTGCATCGCGCTGCTGATTTTGCCAAAACCAGACATGAGGTGGTGGGTGTGGTGTGAACTGGTGAGGTTTCCATGCTGGTCCCTGTGGGCTTAGGGTCTCCATGTCTGGTGCTTCACCTTAACTGGCTTTTGCCATGGGCACGATGAGCACCTGGCACAGACTTTTTCCTCCCACTCCTTGAGATAGTCTAGGTGAAGGAAAATGGGTGAAGGCAGACTCGAGGCTGACATCTGCACAGATTGCTGCTCATCCCATCCCTGACCGTGGCCTGAAGGGTGGGCTGCAGCCTCCAGGGCTTTCAGGCTGTCACTTTTCATATGGCAGAATTCATCCACGTCCTTAAAAACAAAACCTCAACACCAGTTTTGAGTGACCCTCATCTGCCCCTGCTTTCAAATGCAAGAATATGCATCCGAGAGCACAATCTGGCCACCGCTCGCTCCGTCGGGAGGAGCCACACCACCCGAAATAGCTCCTGTCAGCTCCGATGGGTGGCTGGAGCAAAAGCAGTGTGGACGTTGATCCGGAGGCCAAGCCAAACCCGTCGTGCTGTAGGACAGCTCTACAGATGCAGAGGGACTGTTCTGTCATTGCCGCAGGAGCGGCAAGGGGGCTGCAGCCAAACTGCCATCCAGTGCCCGCTACTCATCCAGCAGAGTCACTGGAGGTCACCTGCTCCAACCCCTGTGCAAAGCAGGGTCCCCTCCAGCCGGGTGCTCAGTACCGCATCCAGATGGGTTACTGGTGAGACAAGCACCAGCACTGGTGCAGACTGGGGTCATGTGGGTCCTGGCAGTTGACACCAAGTTCAGCTTTCTGGAATGCCCTCTAAGCAGGGGGGCAGCAGAAGGAATCACTTTCCCTGACCTTGGCCATGCTGTCAGTGCTCTGTGGGCAGCACTGGAGGTTGGTCTCATGCACTCAGGGGATGCAGCATCCAAAGTGCTGTTCAAGGCAGGGAAGGCTCCTGGAAGGATTCCCAACCTCGTGCTCCCAGAGCTGCCCTATACGCTCGTTTCCCGTGTGGCTGACACCGAGGGAGCCCAAAGCCTAACGCCACTTGGGCTTTCTCACCGTGTTTTGGTTCCATCACCTGCCAGGAGGTTGTGCATCTCTGTGGGGCCGGAGCTGGGCCTGTCTCCTGGCTGGTACCCCATGCCGTGGGAGGCTTTGGCGGGATCCTCTCTGCCCGGGCTGAGGGCTGACGTCAGACCCCATTCATCACCATTAGCGCCGAGAGGAGCCTTGTCAGCATCTGCAGTGAGGAGGCGGCTGCCTCCTCCCAACTGGCAGTCCCTGCAATTTACTTCTTAAGGCTGCTTAATTGTTGTTCCTCCTCAGGAGCCCAGCTCAGCCCCCATGTTCAACATCCTTTCCAGTGGCAGCACAATGCAGGCAGATCCCACGGTTAATGCCAGGTATGGTAGTGGCAGCTCCTGCTTTTGTCTCAGACACCAGCCCACCTGGCCTTCTCTCGCCCAGCAAGAGTTTGGCCTTGTTCAAGCAGAGTTTTGTTCCAGAAGTGTCTGTCTCTACTCCCAAAATGCTCCGGGTCTTTTTCTAAGCCTATTTCACGCTGACATTTATAGCTGCAGCTGTGCTGGAAGGGTGAAAATCAAGCAGTGTTTGCCCCCTCTTTCCCCCATCCTTTGCCTCCTGTTGTCCCTTTCTCCAGGGCCCAGTTGTGGACAGCGTGCAGAAGGACACAGCAAAATCCACTTCTCCCCCAGTGCATTGTTCAGCCTGGAGAATGCCACCTCCTACCCGTGCTCAGGTGGGGAGGGCTGGAGAATGCTCAGGTTTGCAGAGCTTCTCTGTAACAAAGACACGCTGACCTCAGTGAATCACAAGAAGTTTTATGAACACCAGGAAACAAAATCGAAAGCATGAAATGGATGCTGTTCAGGCAGAGAATACATTGCATGCCATTCCCAGATCAAAGTTTATTGCTGTTAGAAATCAACTCTTACCTTGCATGACTTCTGAGCCCACAGAGAGAGAGTCTTTGACAGAGCACAGCCCCAGCTCGAGCCATAAGGAGCCAGGTCTGTGCTGCAGGGAGCTCTGGCACAGAAGGCAGACGTGCACGTGCGCGGGCTGGAGCAGCCCATGAGCTGCTGTAGCTCTGGTGCCAGCAAAAGCCCTGGAAGGACCAAAGTTGAGCAGGCATGGAATGAGCAAAAGGAAACCAGCACTAATTGAATGGCAGGACCCTCTGGAGATGAGAGAAGGAACCTGGACACAAAACCTGTGTGCCCAGGGAAGGCAGCAGCTCTGCTGTGCTGTTTGTGCTCTGTAGGCAAAGGGAGGAGGATGGATTTGCGTTATATTCTGCGTAGGGAAGAGCAGCTTTCAAGATGTTACTGCCTACATCATCTGGAAGGGTCCCAAAGGACGGTAGATGGGGGAATAACTGGAGTGCACAAAGTTCCTTGGTGGCATCCATATCCCAGCCCTGAGAAGGTGGGGGCTGGCAAGGGGGGGTGATTTCTCTGGGTAAACGTGGGGGCTGCGCTGCTCCTTTCAGCAGTGCCTTTGTATTGGCCCCTGGGTGGGAATGGAAATGTCCTAAGAGCTTTTGCATGAAGCACCTTTGATTGCTGCTAGAATTGTATTCAGTTTGGAAGACTGGGAGAAGAATTTTATTGTTAGAATAAGCTGTACCTTCATGAGGGGCTTTGCTGGGACAGCTCTCCCCAGGACAATAGTACCTGCAAAACCCTTTTAAGTATAGACAAGAAGGGTTTAGGAAGCTTTAGGCTTTTCTTGTGGATAAAATTCTTCACATACCACATTCCACAGATGAACTGATCCCATCTTAGTAATTTGCTGGTGTTTACATAAGGCTCAACTGCTTACACACCACGTTGTGATTATTGGTGCCTTTTAAAAACCCTGTGGGTAAATGTCTGGCTAGGCAGAAATTCTCCCTAGCTCATAATTCATTCTGGTCTGAACCTCCTAGGAATCTGTAATAGCTGCTTGGAAACAATTGCAAAAATCTGGCACTGGGCTTGTCCAATAAAGCAGTCTTGCGTGGACCATGAAGTATCACCTTCTCCGTGTCCCCTCTTGCTGAGCAGGCTTGCAGATCACCTTGTCGTTCTTTTCCCTTTTCTCCATCCTGCAGGCTCCAGCAGTGCTGCTCTTCCTGCTTGCAGCTCCAGCCTTTCAGAGGCCCTTCCTCCCTGCCTGCCTTTCAGTGGGCAAGACATTTGGAGCCCCTGGCAAAGCTCTGCCAAGAGGTGATTAGTCCTCTTAAGGAAAATAATGCGAGAGCAGCAGGGTCAGAGAGCATGGTAAGAGTGATGCACCCACAGATCTGCCTTTGTGTGGTGCATTTACAACTAGCCCATGGATCCAGGGAGATAAGCTCCGTAATTTACTGGGCCTTGGGTCCTGATGGTGCCTCGGCTTCTGTGCAGACCTTATGAAATTTAGGGACAAGTGCAAATAGCTTTTCTTTCCCCTCCCGTCTCTTTTTCCACATGCATAATCATCATCCCGCAAAGCAGGCAAACAAATTTCTAAAGGAATGAAGGAGGTTTCATTTTTACGGAAAGCAATTACAGACATTAAAAGAGCTATAGTAATAAAAATAATATTTAAAATTCAAATCCCTTATCTATATTACAAGGGTATTAACACTGGAAGAAATTCTTTGTATTTCCCCTACCCTGTAATCTCGTTTGCTTTGCAAGTCAATCTGGAAAATTGTATGCCAGTCCTCTGAATTTTTTGGAAACCGATCTGCAATTTTGGAAGTCTGGGGTTGGCAGACTTGTAAACTTCATGACTCAGAATGTGGGGGTAATGATGCTGCTTTGTTATCTTTTCCTACCTATGGCGCTTGCGAGTAACAGCCTGGTCTGGAGGGGGACAGCTGTGTTCAGCGGGGGCTTGGGAAGGGGGAGGTTGTACCTTCTTTAGGTTAGTACAGTATTTATTGTCTCGATGGCTCCTGTTCTGCCAGGTCTTTCAGCATTCCATGAATGGGAATGGCAATCAGGCTGTGAGTGCCTGGGGGCAGGAGCTGCTGTTGGTACAGCTCCCAGCACAGCCAGTTCCCTGCTGGGAGCTCTGTGCTTTTCCAACCTGTGTGTATAGAGATAAAAGCACCCAGGTGAGGAAAGGAAAAAATGGGGAGAATGGTCCAGAGCACAAGGTGGGTTTAATTTTGGAGTGCGTCTGAGCGGGGCTTACGTGAACCTCACCTGGGGAGAGGGATGTGGGAGCACAGTCTGGACTAGTGGACATCACCGACGCAACTCCCGTGGTTTCCACAGCCTGGGTTTTGCTTGCCTGTCCCAGAAAGGTGGGACATCCATCCTCCAAAAGCAGGTGTCGTGTGTGGCCCTGAGCAGGGCTCTGCCGCTTTTCTTGCTCCACACATTTCCTGGGCTCAGGGTCTTGACCTCCTCTGCTTTCCTTTCTCTCCAGAAAGCCGATTTGGCCGTGGCGGGGCTGACGATTACTGCTGAGCGGGAGAAGGTGATTGATTTCTCTAAGCCGTTCATGACTTTGGGAATTAGCATTCTCTACCGAGTTCATATGGTAAGAGACTTATTTTATAACCATTTATGTCCCTCCATTATTTGCATGCAAGCGTGTCTGGTCCTAGGAGAAAAATGAATAACTCATAAAAAATATTTTGATTTCTTATTTAAACACAAATGTGCTCGACCTTTATTTCCTTCTTTAAAAAAAGAAGTCTTTCTGCCTTGTGTCAGTTTGATGGAGTTCACATCTGAGAGTAATATCAGGCCAGGAAGGTATCAGAGATTGCTTTCTTTGCTGTCACCTCCTGTAAATGCTCTCCACAGGAGATCAGCCCTCTGTTTTCATAGTCACAGACAGAAAAAGGGCAAAATGGGACTGCTCGGGTGGCCCAGGGCCCTGCCCCGGGGAGGCAGGGCAGCAGGGTGAACTCTGCCCTGGGCCATTAGCTCCTTGTCTTGTGCAGGCTCTGCTTCTCCACTCCCAGCCCTTCTCATTTGCCTCTTCTCAGTTGTTCACCCTAAAGATCATCAATCCCTGTAGCCCAGGGAAGGCTCCTTGCTCTCAGGGTGCTCTCGGACCCCCTTGCTCTTCCACGTTGGCCAGGGAGGAGGGAGAAGGGAGGCACGCTGTTGTTTAGCAACTAACTCCCGTTCTCGCTCCGCTGCGTTCGATCATCTCTTGCAACTGGTTAGGCACTGCTGCCCGAGAGGCAGGTCAGGCATTGCAGGGTGGCTGTTTAGCAACAGGCGGAGCAGAGCAGCTGTGAATCTGCCCGGGGGGTTCACGTCTGCAGGCGTGCACGTGGCAGTGTGTTGTGTCTTTGCTCATACAACACTTGTTGTCTTAAATTCTCATAGATTCTCTTCAATTCCCATTTTCTGTTGTTCTAGCTTCTTCCTGAAGCTCAGGAGAGGACAGATTTTCCCCAGCGATACCCATATGGGCCAGGCAAAGCCCCCGGTTCCCCAGTGTTACAGGAGGGAAGCTCTGGCAGCCAGGTCCTTTTCAAGAGGATGTCATGTTATTCCCAGTCTGCATTTTGGAAACATGCTCTCTGCAGTGTGGAGTGTGAGCTAAATTACAGTCTTGGTTTCCCATCAGCTCAACAATAGCAGCCAAAAGGATAAAACAATTAAAGCTGCCTCTCTCAGTCCTCCCCCTCCACTGGGAAGGCTGTTAAGGATGCAGCCTTTGGTATGGACATAAACTTGTGCAGACATCTCTCTGTGCTGAGTGGCTCCTGCCAAGAACAAACAAGTAATTACAGTCTAGTTAAAATTCTGTTTCTTCTGGTACGTGCAGAGTTTAGGATCAATGCCTTAACTGATCAAAAAGGGTCAGTCTCTCCGAGCTCCCATAAATCTGTTGTAACTGGCCCTTCCCTGCCACACTTGCTTTTTCATGCCACCAGCTGCCCCGTGGATCCGGGAGGTGTTTCTGCCAGGATCTCTTGGCTGGGGTTATAATCGAGCTTCTTGCTTTCTCACATGCATTTTGAAAGTTAAGGGTTTGACTGCCATGCGTGCTCTGCCTCCAGCTCACACTGTGACCTTCAGCAAGTCCCTTAACACGGCATCATTCCCTGAACGGTGTGAGGCTGATGTCACTCCCTCCAGAGGAAACACAGGAATAGTGGTGCAGGGTTTGCATGTGATCTGCTCAGCAAGTGCAAGGCATTTGCTGCTGCCTCTGTGCAAGCTCGATATAAATGTGTCTGACACATCTACTTAAGAGTGTAAGTTCTTCAGGGCAGGGACCATCTGCTGCTCGCGCTGATACCAGAGTAACGCAGCACAGCCATGTTCCTGCCCTTCAGGCATTTACCAAAGGGAGCAGGATTAATAATTACAGTCTTTAAATGCGTTTGGCAAATAGTCCCCTGCCGACGGTCAGGGCTTGGTCTTCAGCTTCCCGATAAAGCAACACATTAGGACTTGAAGTAGGGGAGCTGCCCAGTGACCCAGGCGGGCTGGCAGGGCAGACACAGGGCATCCCCCAGGTCAGGTCGCCTTGCAAAGCCCTGCTTTTTTGCTGTGTCAAGGCCATGAGGAGTGGTGGCAGGGGCAGCCTGGGCTCGTGCCCTCCCCAGGAGTGGGGAGATCCCCCCAACAGGGAGGCTTGGAGCCCCCGCTTCCTTCTCCATCGCTCTCTTTGTCCAGACTTTTCCTGCTTAGCTTGAGGAGAGTGTCTGAGAGCTGCGTGACAATTAACTTATTAAGCTGGTAAATATTTATTTAACAAGGTAGCTAATTGCTCTGGTTCTCCTTTTAGGATGTGGTTTGCAGAAGGCAGCCCCACAGCCCCATCTGCTCCTACCTCCTCCCTTCCCCGCCCCAACAAACATCTCTGCAATGTCAGAAATTGCAGCTGACGTATGTTAATCACCACACAGATCTGATGGAGCCTAATAAATAACCACAAATAAATCTCTTGCTGAGGAGTTGCCTCCACGCCCTGGTCTCCTCCCAGTGTGATGACATTTTATTTTAATTTCCATGTAACTCCAGTGGCAAACGATTTCTCCCCCCTTTCTCCTCCCCACCCCGCCAACCCAGCCACCACAGTGCGTGTCTCTCTTATCACACTTAACCAAATATGGCAGCTTTAAATGGGGCTGTCATTTTTCTCAATTTCACTTGTTGTGATATAATCAAGTATGGATTTCTGACACAGGGACTCTAATAGGCTTTCTGACTTTAAGGCTGCTAAGAGAAAAGGCTTGCTTTGTTTGATTACGTTCCTGTTCTGACCAGCTGGTGGGACCTGCGGAAGGCAGGAGATAGATGACGAGTCCTGAGCAGTCTCTCTGCTTGGCAGAGGGCTGAAATCAGGTGCCCAGTGCCATTTCTG
Source organism: Megaceryle torquata (assembly GCA_024611175.1). Lineage (NCBI taxonomy): Eukaryota > Metazoa > Chordata > Aves > Coraciiformes > Cerylidae > Megaceryle > Megaceryle torquata. The sequence continues at coordinate 84,866 of JANIJG010010168.1, read as the reverse complement.
CACAGAGGATGTTGAAAGTCAGGCTTCTTTGTAGCACACATGCTTTTGCTCTGTGGCAGGGAGCAAGGGACTAGCTAGCACATCAGCCCTGCAAGTCCTTACTGTGCTCTGCCTTAAGATGAGAAGACGTAGATTTGCTGAGTACACTGGAATAGCTGACTTTAGGCCAAGTGAACTGAGGCTTAAAGTGTTTCTACATGATTGCTGCGGACGACACGAAATGAGAGCGACCGAATGAATAGGTCCTTCATTCCAGCCAGAGGAGGCTTGATGGCCAAGGCAGAGGAGCTGGGAGGAGCTGAGCACCCCTCCTGACAAGCTGCGCTGCTCTGCCAGCAAGCCTCCCACTTCACCGGAGCAGGGATGGGAGCAAACACTGGCCCCAGGACCATGGTATGCATTGGCCTGTCTGTTGTGGGCCATCTGGTGGCCCCAAATTAGGCTCAAGATTCACAGCAGCCTGTGCTTGGGTTCTACTCGCTGACTCCAGGGAAAGGACCCGGGAGAGGGAGGGATCTGGATTGGCATCTGGCTCAGGCGTGGTCATCCTAGAGTATACACACCTTGTTCTGGTGAGACCAAATGCCCTGTGTTTATTCCTAACACCATCAACGTTTCTGCCTCTCCAGGCTGAGCTTTCTTGCTTCCCTTCAGACTTAGGGACAGTTCTCTTGCCTGCCCTTTTTAGGGACAAACATCTATGAGGAATGCTGTAAGTAGGGCTGACTTTCTGCACGAGGGAATGGTCGAGGACTGGAGTCCCTTCAGGCTCTGCATCTCCGTGCAGGGCAGGCAGGGAGTCATAAGGTCTCTTAGGGACCTGAACACAGACAAATCCAAGATCAAGGCTCACATCTCTGCTCCTCCTCTTCCTCGATGTCCTGCACATTTAGGCTCTTCAGTCACCAGTATCTGCCCAGAAAACTAGTTCTCTCTAACTGCAAGTGAAGACTTCCAAGAACGACTGAGGATAGTAAATGAATCTCTCCCACTTCCATCTGAGGATTTGCAGAAGGCCTTCATCAATTATTGGACATTTTGAATATTTCTATTCCAGGAAAAATAGCTCTTCCAATTAACAAAGCTGTATTGGGACCAGCTAAAAATATCTGACAGACTCCAGATATTGTCATTCCGATCTTCAAAACAGACAGATAAGAGAGAGTTTGTGCCCTCCGTGGGAACAGAATATCTTTATTCTTATCCACAACTGTGAATGAAAAGAATATGTAGCAGCAGCCTGAAAATGACTGTAGCTGAAAAGAACCAGAACTACTACTACTGTAAAGTCACAGGAGAGAGTCATTGCCAAGCCTGAGACTTAAAGCTTCCAACGCAATTTCCTTAATGAGCATAATTTATTGACAAACTGCCCCAGAAACACAGAGAAGACATCAAGGCCTTAATTACAGAAAGGAACTTTGTTACGGGAGCATCTCACGAGGGAGCCTCAGACAAGGCTCTGCCAGTGCCTGGGAGTTTCCTGCCAGCTCTGGAATGCCAGGGAGGGATAAGCCACCCAGAGCAATCTTCTGCTCAAGAAGCTCCGGTCTTCTCAGCCGAGAGCAGATGGTGCCCTTCACACCTTGCAGGTTCACGTTGCCTCATTTCATTCTGGAGCGTGCACACGCCTGCAGAAGGAAAGGGGAGGCTGAGCCAGTTCAGCTCTAGATGAACAAGGGGAAGCAGGGGCTGGTGGGCATCCAGGAAAGCCGCGTGGTTACCAAAGAGGAGAGTTTTAACCCTTGGCTTCCTCATGGCATCAAGAAGTCCATGACCTTCAAAGCGGTCAAGGACAAGTGCAGAGGGAGTGCACCTTGGAGCCTGCAGACTCCTGAGATGGTCTCACCATTCTGAACTAGTAAGAGGAGCTCCAGCAAGTTGAGCAAAGGATTTTACTGGAACTGTGAGTCCCTCGGGGATGCTGGGAGTGTAGTTCCCAGCAACGTCACTGGCTCTGAAGCCCTTGCTGGCTGCAACAGTCATTTTTCTCTCTGGGTTTATGGGAAGAGTATAAGGAAAAGCAGAACACAGCAGCAATTGACTAAAAAAAGGGGAAAGGACAAAGAAAAACTTAGTATCTTTTCACTGTTTGACCCTCACCTGTTATACCAAGCACAGTAAGGTAACCTGGTATGAAGGAGAGACCTTGTCCTAAAGGGAGACTCTGGAATTACACCCAGGAGAACCTGAACCTTTGCTTGGGAAGTGACTTCAGATTAGTCTGAAGATGGATGCAGGATGGTCTGAGCCATTGACTCTTAAGTCATCTGTCTGTTAAAAGGCTTAATAAGGCAGATTATCTAAAAATGCAAATGCAGATCCCAAGCTGAAATTCATCTTGTCCTTAAGGATACAGGGACAGGATGTGGTGGTTCTTTACTTCATGCAAGGCAGAGTTTGCTGAAGAAGGTTTCTGAGATGTTACGGTCCCAGCTGGTGACTAGAGCTGAGAATATCACAGTATCCTAGATATTTTTAGTAGAGGAAGATTTTTGTGCAACAAATACTGCCTTTTCTAGCAACAAGTTAGTCTTCAGAAGAACTGCCAAGGCCTTGTGAAATTCAGCTTTTGCATAAGACAGGAATACTTCAGTAGTAAAACAGTGGGGGTTTTTTTAATGGAAATGGAATTTACAGCGATGGTCTGAGTCTGGAGTAGGAAAAAAACCCAACAAACTACTGTGTTTCCTGGGGATGTTTGTGAAAACAGAAAATGATTCACTGCCTTTTGAACAAGGACAACTCTGGTGTGCAGGACTGTGGTCTTCGATGCCCCTGGGTTTGCTCTGGCAGTGGAGGTTAGGTGTTGGTTATTGCCAGCTGTTATTAGTTGATGTGGTGTCGCAGGCAGGCAGGGTAAGGCAGCGGAATAGGGGAAAACGAGGCCTCTGTGTGTCAGAGATGATCCCCGGCAGCAGCTTTTGTGTAAAGCGAGCAACCTATGCATGCAGCAAGTGCTGGGAAGCGGCTGCTGGAGGGAGCGTGAGCTGCTCGCAGCAAACAGTGATAGATGTTTTCAGCAGAGCGAGGTGCCAGTAAGAAATACGCTGGCAGCCTGGCTGAGATGTGAGAAAAGGCTGTTTCCATTCTGACTTTACAGTAAAACCTTCGTGGGAGCTCTGACTCATGGGCAGCTTCCCGGTCACTGGTGCTGGGGGAAACTGCAGAGCTTGAGGTTTTGAGATGCCAGGACTGACTTGGTGGTTTGGGGCAGAAGAAGGGAACAGGCTCCTGTGAGCTAAGGGTTCATGTTCCCAGAAGGTTAATGCAGGTCTTTAGCCCTGCGTTGGGAGCTGATGGGTGTCTTTCAGAGGAGAAGGAGAGAAGGTGCCTGAGGTGGATGAGCACCACGTGCAGCATCTGGGATGGGAGGGCTACGTCAGGGTGCATGGTGCTTAAATGAAGTGTGTTCTGCTCCACGTGGATATTAAAAACTGCACAGAGAGCAAAAGAGCAGTTCTTTAGTCCTGTGGCTTGTGCTCTAATTTCACCTCTCACCTGGTCCCCTGTGATGGGGTTGAGTGTGCTCAGAGGTGAATTAGTGGCTGCTCCTTCCCTGCCCTGGAGGAGGCTGTGTTGGAGAGAAGCTGCATCCCCAGAGCTGGTGGTGGCAGGGGAAGTACGCTCACCACAGTGGGTGGGAGGTGTTCAGCTTTTGAGAAGCTTCTCCTCAAAATTAATGCTCCCTTTGCACACATTTTGCTACATTTGACAAGATTTCAGCTGTGGCAGTGTCCTTGTGGAAATTTAAGGACCTTTGAGAGAAGACCAATCTGCTTTTTCTAGCAGTGAGGACTTACTTTTCAAGGAAAGGTGGTTTCCTGAGAAAAAGCAGGAAATTCTGATGCACCCTGGAGATAAAAATATCATGTGTTCTGAGATAAAGCTAATCATTTTATCGAGCTTTTTAGAGAAGATACATTTCAAGGCTGAAGAAAGAAAACCCAGAAATATTGCAAACGTCTTTTATCTTTTTTTTCTGCACAAAAATATTTTCTCCCCACTCTGCTTCGTGCAGAGGATCCCACCCACCTCGGAGCTCAGGAGTGCTCTCCTAGGGGAGCCCCTCCTGCCCAGCAAGTATGGTGTGCAGCATGGTGGTGGTGGACAAGGGCTGCAGATGGGACACCCACCTTGGAGGCCCTGCAGGAGAGGGGTGCAGCACCTCCTACCCTGGGGAGGGCAGAGTGCTGCGACGGGCTCGATTCTTCTCTCAATTCACCTCTTTCTTTGCTGGGAGGAACAAAAGTGGTTGAGGTGAGGAGAAGAGTCTTGGTTATTTGCTGCATTTGCTGTCACCTGTTTACCCTGCAAGGCTTTTGCAAAGCCCATTTACTTTATTTCCCTTCTGTTGCCACCATCCACCATGTCAGCATCGGGGCAGGGGGGTGTTTGTTTCTGTCCTTTTCAGAATGGACTGTTTCATTTGTAGAAATACAAGCAGCTCAAACTCTTTTTTTTGTGTCTCCCTTCCAGGGCCGCAAACCTGGCTACTTCTCCTTCCTGGATCCCTTTTCCCCTGGTGTCTGGCTCTTCATGCTGCTCGCCTACCTGGCTGTCAGTTGCGTCCTCTTCTTGGTCGCTCGGTAATGTGGCTGCCGGTGCCTTTTCCTTCCTCGCGATGCCATCTAGCGTCACGCTCCCACACCCGTGGGGGGATGTGTGGTGAGGGGCTTGGGCGACATCCCCCAGGCCACCAGTGTGGAGGGGGCAGAAGGGTCCCAGTTCCCCTGACCTCCAGCAGCCAGGGACCGGGGCTGTGCCGCTGAGGTCACCGATGCAAATGGCAGCCCCAGGGTGGCCCTTGGTATGGCTGGGACAGGGCGGGCAGGGCCAGCGAGCCTGGTGCAGGAGGGTGCTTGGCCACAGCGGTGGGTGCCAGTGCCGAGAGCTGCGTGCGAAGGGTGGGAGGAGGTTTGGGAGCAGGGCTGGTGCTGTGCACATGGTGCTGCTCCCTGTAGTGCTTGATCTGCAACAGAAAAACCAACCGCTTGTCTTGAGCAGGAAGGGTGGAGGCTGCCAGGTACCAGCAAAAGCATTCAGAGATATTAATGCAAATTCCACTAGTGATGTTTGGTTCCTCTGGCCCTTTAAAACCCAATGTCTACAGAAAAAGAACGTTCATTAATATCTTTCAACAGCCTCTTGGTTGATGTGCAGAGCCTCACTTGACAGCTCTCAGTTCCATTTCCCTATGACTAATTTAAATCAGCCTTAAAATATATCACTGAGTGCTTGTCTGTAGCGTGTCTCTCATCGAGGTCCAGGGTCCGTGCTCCACTGCTGTTTTCCATGACCTCCTAACAAACTGCTTATGGTTGGTGGCATAGATGGTCCTTTTCTGACAGAGCTGAACTGTGTCCTGGCAATATATACCAAAGACATGCTCAGGGCTTGACATCTCTTTTGGGACATGGTTAACACCCAGTTCTTATTACAAAAATTGGAACCGTGCTGTCGCTCAGTCCTTGGCATGGCTAAAGTTGTCATCCTGACAGGGCTTTAATGGTTGTTTCAAATGCTGTTACAGCCTCAGCAACATAGTTCTGAAGAAACCGTTGAATAATGCAGTCTGGTCTCTGCAGACTGAGATTTGGTGTCTCTTTAGCCCCCTCCTCATGTTTTAAACATGATCCTCCAAAAGGTGCCTTTACACAGCTTCACGCTGGAGATGGAGGTTTGAATGCTGCTCTCTGCCTTGCTCAGCAGCCAGGAGCTCTTGACCCTGTGAATTGCAGAAGACTCTCCCAGAGCACTGCTTTTTACTGCCAGTGCTTGATCCAGCCATGGAAAGTCTTCAGGAAATAACCTCCACCTCACTGGCATCAGAGTGAGGTAGGAGATGCAGAAATGAAACTAAACACCTCATTTTGGTTAAATGCTGCATAAGCTGGCAGAGCCCTGCAGCTGGGTTAGCAGTATCCCCAAAGTGACCCTCTCGGGCACCAGCTTTGTTAACCATTAGCAATATAAAGAACTGCAGCATAGGAATTAGAAGACTTTCTTAGCAACCAGGGGATTGAGGTTTGGAAACAGCAAAAAAAAAAAAAAAAAAAAAGAGAGCTAGTCTACAGTCACTTCAGTGACAGGCTGTTGGTTATTTCAGATTCCAACCTCTGTCCTGTCTCTGTGAGCACCAAAAGTATGTGGTGCTTAAAATACCAGTACTTGGCTTCAAACTAGACCTGGGACCCAAGCCCTGCTGGTGCAGTCAGACCTCCTCAGAGCAACCATTTGCACCAATACAGTTGTTTTTCTTAAAGGCATCATGCAGTCAGGTCTCCCACACTTTGCTTTTGATCTTCCCCTCGGTGGTTATTCTCCAGCAGAGAGCACAGCCAAAGATGTTTGCATTCAATTTCATATCAAGTCCGTGCACATCTGGAATTATTGTTGTGGTTGTCTGCAGTACAAATTCGCATGCAGGGCTCCAGCCTCCCCGCAGCCCGTGCCCAGATTTTCAGCAGAGCCTTTCAAAACTCGTGCAAATCTTTACAAGAAAGCTTCTGGCTTCTGAGTCTTAGAGCAAGCAGCTCTGAGCCCTGGGCATCAGTCGACAGCAAAGAGTTTCCTGCTCAGAAAAATCTGCTTCCAGGAGAGTTAGGGCTTTACAGCTTTGCCTTTTCCTTTTTTTTTTTTTCCCTCCAAAGTGCCGCATTTCCCAGTGAATTACCCGAGCTACCCATTTCTTGTCATTTTAGATTGACACCGTATGAGTGGTACAGCCCCCACCCCTGCTCTCAAGGCAGATGTAATCTTCTCGTGAACCAGTACTCTCTGGGCAACAGCCTGTGGTTTCCAGTCGGCGGATTCATGCAGCAAGGCTCCACCATTGCCCCCCAGGCGTTATCCACGCGCTGTGTCAGTGGAGTCTGGTAAGGAAAACACCCATCCTCTTAAGGAAGGCTTCTCTGTGGGTCTTTCTTGGGCAAAGGCAGAAGGTGGGGGTGGAGATCAGGTTCAGTCCATGAAGAAATCTCAAGTCGCAGCCTTCGCTTCGCCTTTCTCTAGGTGGGCGTTCACCTTGATCATCATCTCCTCCTACACGGCCAATCTGGCAGCCTTCCTCACTGTGCAGCGGATGGACGTCCCCATCGAATCCGTGGATGACCTGGCTGACCAGACAGCCATCGAATACGGCACCATTCACGGCGGCTCCAGCATGACCTTCTTCCAAGTAAACCCCATTCTTTTGCTAACTGGGGCAGGTGGTGCAGAGGGCACCCTTTAATCAGATTTGGATGTCACTCCAGCCTGCTGTGCCTGTTTCATTCTGGTCTCTGGCATAGAGGGGACTGCTGGAGAGACCCTCGGTTGCTTGGTTGCACAGGGCTGGGCTAGATCCTCAGTGGGTGATGATGGGGCGAGTGGTGGGGCAGCCACGGCAGAGGATGGGGAAGGCAGGACTCTGGAATACAGCAACTGGCATGCTCTTGGGATGCTGGAGGACTAGAGTTGGCACATCTGTTCTGCACCCTGGAGCAGCAGATTTCCCTGCTTGCCCTTAGAAAGTAACTTAACGCTCAGGGTGTCACCATGTGGGAGGGAAAGTGGTGCACATCCCTGTGTCAGTCACAGTGATGACGTACAACAGTCTTCAGCAGATGAAGCACCTTGTGGTCAGATTTCCGTGGATTTCTACATGGTTTTGATGTGATCTCAGCTTTTACATGAGATCCTCAGGTTGGGTAAGCAAAGAAGAGTCTGCAAACCCCAGGCAGGCGCTTATGTCAAAGGACTGGAGTCTGTCTGTGGGCAGGGACACTGAAAACAAGGCAGTCGAGTGTATGCAAACTTATGCAGGCCATTTAGCCCAATTTAATTTTTATCTTCCCTGCTCTATTCAGAAGGGAAATAAATGAGTGAATCTTTTCTGCAGTGCTCTGAATGCACAAAGAACTTCTTGAGGATTATTTATTTATTACTTGTTGAAATTCTGAGAGGAGAGAAAGCTTTTCTCACTCCCCCCCCCCCCCGCCCCACCCCCCCCCCCCGAGTCTGAACTGAATCAGGAAGCCTGAGAAATCTCTCGAGTGAGCCTGAGCTTTTCAACCGAACTTTACACCCTTCAGGGGGTTGGCAAAAAGCTACTTTTAAGCAGAACGTTACATCTAAAATGAGCTGAAGAGAGCCCAAGTGACTGAGGTGGTTGTACACGAGGCACTCTCCTAGCTCTTTTCAGGAAGGCTTTCAAGTTGAAAATCCTGGCTGTGGCTCTGCGCTGCCTGGCGAGTGCTGGAGCCGCTGGTATCAGAGAAGAAATTAGCAAAAGATGTTCTTATACAACGCTTTAAACTACGCTGGGATCTGTTTGCCTCTGGTGTAAGGATGGTGGGTCAAATGCAGGGATGGATATGCAGGCGTGGCTGAGGCTGTCTTCACCACCCCTCCTTCCCTGGTGGCACGAGATGTATGTCCACTGCTGAAAGCTTAGAAGTGCTGTGAAGTGAGAGCAAACAACACATCTTGTTTGTCCATCCCTTGCCTGAGTGCCTGCACACATAGGGCAGAGCTGGGCAGCTGAGGACAGTAACTAGGTCAGCAGCAGATTCCCTCAGGCTCTCCAGCATCGCTCTCCAGCCACAGTAAAAGAGCGAGTGCGGGGGGGGGGATGGTGGCTTCACACCATGGACCTTGGTCAGGAGGGGAAGTGGCGTGAGGGATTCCGTGTGCTGTGGAAATGCCGGTGTGAGGGGAAAAGGGGCAGATTCAGAAAGTCCTAATGTAGACCAGAGTGTGTTTGTCTTCAGTCTTTCTGCAGGCAGGTTTCATTCTTTGCTCGGCACAGGCAGGAGAGATTAACTGGAGCTGGCTTTTCTCTCGATCAAAGCAAAGTGAGTTCAACCACCAGCAAAACCAGAGGATTCGGGGCTGGCTGAGCTTTAGTTTACCGTAGTTGACGAAAAGACACCGGTTCTCTTAAGCAGAGAATTTGATTTGCCTCACAAGAGGGTGAAACAAAACCCAAATTTGGGGAGCAGGAAACTCCGAAGAGCTGGGTTGCTGCTCCCAGCACCCTTCTCAGGGTGATGGTGGCTGGCTCTGATGCTGTGAACTGTTAAGCACAAGGTTACAGTGACAGGCATTAGGGTGTGAGCTCTACAGGGAGCAATCAGTGGTTTAAATTGGCCAAGCAGCAGCTATTTATTCTGGCTTTTTTGTGTGTGTGTTTTTGATGCACTGTTACAGAACCTATGTATTTTTCTAAGATTGGATTTATGCAAAGAGCTTTGCTGGGACCTATTGGTATTTCATGCCCAGCTTTGCCAACAAAGTCTCAAGTCCACCAAGACATTCAGGCCTCTGAATAAATAAATAAATGGAGGTGAGGCACCTGAATCCTTTCTGAATCTGGTACTAAATCTACCTCGACTCTTTTCCCCCTTGTGGCCTTTTCACAGCGTCACCTCATTTGGGTTTTATTTGAGCAAGATGCTCCTACTTTAGCTGTTCTTGCCTCCTTTCTCCTGCAGAACTCTCGCTACCAGACGTACCAGCGGATGTGGAACTACATGTACTCCAAGCAGCCAAGCGTCTTTGTGAAGAGCACGGAGGAAGGGATTGCGCGGGTGCTGAACTCCAATTACGCCTTCCTGCTGGAGTCCACCATGAACGAGTATTATCGTCAGCGCAATTGCAACCTCACGCAGGTCGGGGGCCTTCTGGACACCAAGGGCTACGGGATTGGCATGCCCGTCGGTAGGCAGTGAAGAAAAATTCTAGTCCTTCTCAGCTGTCGGCAGAGGACCGGAGCATTTGAAAGGCTGAACCGGCTCTAAAGCCAATGTCACGTTTCACAGCTCTGCTCAGGGTCATTTGTTTATTTTCTTTTTTTTTTTTATCTCAGGAGGAAAATCAAATGCACTGCAATTGCCCAAGGTGCACACTCAGAGCCAGATGTACAAGACCCTGCTCTGGTCCAGAGCCATGTGACACGCGACTGCGGCTCTTTGAATAATTAATGTGAAAGATGTTTCAAAATTGCTGCTTATTTTCTGCATATATGCTCTTTGCTGACTGCTTCCCTTTTGAACCAGTGGTTTTGAATCGTTCTGTGCTCCTCGTTTTATCTCAGAAGTGCTGTAAAAGTAATGCTGGTGCAACTCTCCTAGTCTTTTAGCGCAGGTGTCTTCACAGGTGATGGTTCTTAAAACTCCAGGGCAGAGAATTGGGCAATTCAGTGACTATCTCAGCTAATAACAAATGCAGGGGGTTTGTCTTTCAAATATGAGAGCTAGCCAGAGAACACCATCTCCCAGGGCAGCACAGAAAAAGGATGTAGTAGTTGTTATTCCAAGCCATCGGCTGATCTTTCAGCCAGTGTTGCAGGCTCAGGCAGCCCTGTTCCTGACCTTTACGTACCTGCACTTTAGCAATACAAAGTTAAGGTGTATTACTTAAGAACCATCACACAAACAGTCGCTCTCGTTTAGCTAACATGCGTAAGCTTGTAAAGTCACAGCAACCCGATCCTGAGTACAAATCCTGACTTTCAGGACTAAATTGGTTCTGACATTGTCTTGTTAAACAGTGAAACTGTAGCAGATAAGAGGAGGAGAAAGCTGCTCGCTGGGACAATAGTGCAGAGTTACCAGGAGAACTGCAGTCTTTCCCACGGCCCTTCTCTGGGATCTCTGGTAGCAGATGTCATCAGGGCTCAGGAAGAGCTTGGTACTGAGCACAGGAGTCAGCCTCCTCCACCACGAACATTTGGGTTTGTGTGTAGGTTGAACTTGCTGCCGTTGCAACGCACCAGTTTGAGGGAAGGAGCGTTAGAGCAAGGTTGAAGCTGGAGGCAGAACGACAGGAGGGGGACCTCCGTGGTCTGGAGGAGCAGCGGTGCGGTACTGAAGTGCTCAGCCCCTGCTCCTGAAGCCAAAGCTCCCCCCTTGCCATCTCTCCCTCTTTAAATGGCCTATGTGGGTCTTGGTGAACAGGCAAAATTACCGTCTGCAAATGACGTGACCCGGTTGACAGTCCCAGCAGGGAGGCTGCAGGTCTCAGGGGCTTACATGGACTGAAGCCCCATCCAAACCGTTCAGAAACAAGCTTGTGTAGCTGGGCGCACTGGCTGGGCATCGTGGCGGGGATGAGTGGGGAGGAGGGCTGGCCAAGGCGGTGCCTTACCACCTACATCTTGGTGTTGCAGGCTCTGTGTTTCGCGATGAGTTTGACCTGGCCATTCTCCAGTTGCAAGAGAACAACCGCCTGGAAATCCTGAAGAGGAAGTGGTGGGAAGGAGGCAAGTGCCCCAAGGAGGAGGACCACAGAGCCAAAGGTAAGCCACGCCACTCTCCGGTAGCATGCTGAAGGGACCAGGCAGCAGAAGCATCCTTGCCAGCAGTGCAGGGAGGAACGTCCATCTGCACACAAACGCTTCCAGGTTTTCTGCCTGAGAATCACTTTTTCCCCTTCTTCTGACCTGAGATTCCTTCCCTCACAATTCAAGGAGAAAACCAAACAGCTCCGCTGTGCCTCGTGCTGTGTGTTGTTGCCTGGGGCAGAGATAGCGGGAACAACCAAATGACAAATATTGGAGGCATATGGAGGGTAAATTAGCCTCTAATGAATGTCTGGGAAAATGGATGGGTAAAGGGATCAGACCAAAATCCTGGGTTCCTTCAAGAAAGATGGATCTCCACCACAGGCCCGCTGGTTAATGGCTCCAAGTGAAAGCGCCTTTTAAAGAGCCATGGGAAGGGACGCAAGGACTTTATTAGTACATCTGTAAACTAAGGAGCAAATTCTTTTGGGTAATGCTATGCAAATTGCCATAAAAGCTCCCCCATTAGGCTGATGTCCCAGCATGACAGCAGTTGCCAGCTTAATGCAGTTGCTGCAGTTTTCAGTTTTGGCAGTCACCCTCTCCTCAGCGAGCGTTTTCTGGGAGGCCAGCGGGTCCCCTGGTTGACAGGACGGGCTGCTGACCTTTCTGAGCTCAGAGACAGATGCTGGATGAGACCCAGCAGGGATGGAGAGCTGGTGATCCCTGCTGGGCAGGCTGTTCCTCGTGAGGCAGAAGGTGTCGGCATGGTATAAGACATCAGGCCCCGGGGCAAGACAATAAGCTATTGAAGAAGTTAATTTTGAAAGCAAAGAGGCACTGGGGAGTCTTTTCCTCCGTGGACTGTGCAAAAAGCAGCTCTAGAGTGGAATCGTGTCTCTAGGCTGTTTTGAGATGGCTTTGGATGGGAACCAGGCTCCTGAGCTGGTTCTGGAGCTACCTGGAGCACTCTGTGACCCTGGACAAGTTGTGTTGTTTTGTTGTTTCGTGCTCCCTGTCATGGCTCACCCCTCAGTTCGGACAGGAGGAAGGCTGTAGCCTGCTGGTGTGCGTATAGGAAGGAAGGAAATACCTCTCGGTGAGCTCAGGAACGGGTGTCTGAGGTGGCACCCAGGTAGAACGTTAGAAAGGGTCATTCAAGAGATGGCACTGGCCCTAACGGTGAGCGACAGAATGATCATTAGAGGGAGGTGCTGGCCCTAAATTCAAATGTGAGAGCTGATGAGAGGAGGGGATGGCCTTTATCTTGGGTCTAAACTGTGATTATGGGCTGTGTCTTCTGCCCTGCAATTGCTGTCTTAGTGGAAACATCTTTGCAAAGGGCTGATTTACAGAGTCGCTAGATTGCTCCACAGGCGATGCCAAAAGAGCGACGGAGGGAGGAGGGAGAAACGTGACCTCCTAAGTTTCAGAACAAAGCAGGTCAGCGATTTACAAGGATTTTGGTGAGATTTTATGTCTAAAAGCCACGCAGAGATTAAGTCAATAAATCATTGATTCTTACACTTTGATTTAATGCTACAGAGGGGAGAGGAAGATTTTTATAGATATCCTCATTGAGTAATGGCCTCGTACAGTCACCTCAGTGCAAAGCACTGCATGTGGTTTAGTAATCAACCCAATCGGGGGCCCGGTCCACTTGAGACCCCAACCCAACAAGCACAGAAGAGCTGTTTCTCAGTTGGTATGCTGAAGCCAGCACTGTTTCCCAGCTCCTCTCATGGCACTGTTCTGCAAGGGCTGGATGGAAGGACAGGCTGCGCTTTTGAGGACAGGGGTGACGGTGGGAAGCAAAGTGACAGTCTCTGCATGCTGAACGCTCAGGCAGGGTTCTTGAGGGGTGGATTTTCCTTCCAGCTGGTGAGCTTTCTGGAGTGCAAGCTGCGTAGGACAGGGCTGGCAGCTGCCGTGCGGGTGATTTAGTAGCTTCCCTAGGAGAAGCTGTCTGCGTGTGCGGCGTTTGGCCCGAGGTGGCTGCATGGCTCCTACCATCAGGAGCAATGGTGGTAGTCCTGTTGCAAAAGAAAAAAAAAAAAAGTTGTCCAAGGGAGGTGAGCTGAGTCAGCCCATGGAATGAGCTGATTTCTCCTCATGGGGCAGAAGGTGCTGGGCAGAGAGCACCCAACCCATATCCAGGTACTCCAGGATGGCAGGGCCCCCATTTGGTCACTGTACATTGTGAAACGGTGTCAGGTCCTGGTCTTGTTTGGAACCTCTCCTTGCTGCTGCAATACAAGCAGCTGTAATCATTTTTCACCAGAGCTTTGTAATGCAATCAAAGGAGCTTTTCTTGGTGCCAGCTTCCTTTAAAGCCCTTTCTTGTCGTCTTCATCTCTGCTTCTTTAACAACATTGCTCATCTTCCTTTGCAAAGTTCAAAGCAACTAGAGCTGGGTGAATAATTTGCAGGAATTAATGTGCCCGATTGATCTCTCATTTTTTTTCTCCTGTTTTCAGTTTGTCCACAAATTGCTTTGTACTTTCCTCCAATGTACTTGCTGTTTATCTGCAAAATCATCATTTCTGAGAACGCGCCTTCGATCGTGCTGTTATTGCAAGTCATTCACTTTGCCATCTGAGTCATGCAGCTGGTTATTAATAGGACAGTGCTGGCTGTGTGGTTTTGGTCCCTGGCTGGGGATATGCAATGCCAACTGAAGAGCAAAGAGTTGGGATCTCTGTGCAGCGATGCTTTCAATTTATGTTGTGTCTGCCTCTCCCCAGCATTGTCTTTTCTGCTTTATTTTAGGGCTGGGAATGGAGAATATTGGTGGAATCTTCGTGGTTCTCATCTGTGGCTTAATCGTAGCAATTTTTATGGCAATGCTGGAATTTTTGTGGAGCCTTCGACACTCTGAACAGTCAGAGGTAGGACCTGAACGTGTCCTGAGGGGCTACTGTGTGATTATTGCTATCTGTGGGGTGCTCAGCAGTGCGGTGCTCTAGAGCAAGTGATGCACCCAGGCCGAGATGTGTGTTTGAGATCTCATTACCAACAACGCTCCTCTCAGCCTGAGTGCATTGAGCAGGGTCTAAAATGCACAAGCTTCTCAGGAACTCCTACTAAGATGGAGTCTGTAGGGATGCTCCAAGGGCTTTGGAAGGCATTAAGGATGAGGTATGTACAACATCCAGATGCTTTCCTGGAGACCACCTGAGGATTTCTACTTGCAATAGGTTTGGGTCTCGTGTTGATTTGGGGATCCAGAACGCAGAAGGGTCTCTGACAAGAGGCAGAATCCGCTGGGCTAAATCAAGCGTAAATGTCCGAGCGTTGGTGTCAAAAGCCAGTAGCCAGATCAATGACCAAGTCCGTAACGCTTCAGCATCAGAATCCCAAGTAGATGAAGCGCTCCTGGGCTCGGAGCTTACTTAGGTGAGCAGTATGTCCCTGGTCTGCCTTCCAGGTGTCGGTGTGCCAAGAAATGGCGACAGAGCTGCGCAACATCATTCTCTGCAAGGACAGTTTCCACCCTCGACGGAGGCGAGGGGCAATGATACGGACTCGCCCCGCTATCCCAGAGGAGCGCCGAGCCCGCAGCACAACCACGCTCAGCAACGGGAAGCTGTGCAGTGGGGGCGAGCCAGATCCCCTGGCACAAAGACTGGCGCAAGAAGCCGCCCTGGTCGCCCGAGGCTGCACGCACATCCGCGTGTGCCCCGAGTGCCGCAGGTTCCAGGGCCTCCGGGCACGGCCGGCTGCGGGCTCGCCCGCGCAGAGCGAAGAGAGCTTGGAGTGGGAGAAGACCACCAACAGCAGCGAGCCCGAGTAACGCTGGAGCGGGGGGGCATTGGGGTGGGCCAAGAGGGTCCTGTTCCATTTTACAGAACACGGACTTGTACAATGTCAACTCGTTTTTAAATTAAAAGCAGTTACCCAGCTTCTTCAGAGCAAGGTGGACCTCTGGGCTGACACGTGGGCCTGGCCAGAGGGTCGGCTTTGATTCTGGCGTCCGAGAGGACACGTGTCTCACTGAAGCCCAACATGTCTTGCTGAAGCCCAACGTGTCTCGCTGAAGCCCGACGCAGCAGGAGCGAGCTCCTCCAGCTGGCCTGTCTCCAGCGATTGTCTCCATGCCACCGTGCAGCTCCAAGGCGGGAAGGAGGGATGTGGTGGGTGACTGGTGTAGAAGGTATTGCCCACCCACGGGCAAGAGTAGTTCTCGGAACTTCTCCACCCCAAGCCAGGAGAAAGGACGCTGGCGCCGTCTCCCCAACACGTAGATTTACTGGGGGGATGTTCTCAAAGGGCGGGGGGGGTGTCTTTTTATTTGATGTGGATAAGGGATGGGAAAGGAGGCGTCATTATTTTCTTTTGGTTTATTTTGGGTACATCAGGACCTAGTCTCCAAGGCACCAGGTTTCAGGTGCTGAGCTCTTCTTCCTTTTCAGAGTGTGGCAGGTGGACTGAGGGAGGAACGGAAGGAGGAACTGGGACATGCTCCCCGTGAGAAGCAGCATTTGCTGAAAGTCCATCTGAGGAGTTGTTAAAATACCTATATATAAAAATATATATATACACAGATATATATATATTAAAATGCCAAAAAAACAACCATCGAACACAGTGAACTCAAAGAGGCCTTGAAACGCCTGGAATTTCAGGGGTTCTGTGTCTTTTGTTTAGTTCTGGGGTTATCTTTTGCCTTTTTTTTTTTTTTTCCCCTTTCTGTTTTTTTTGGGATGCGGGTGGGGGAGCCTTTTGAGGAAGGTGAGGTGGGAGCAGGCAAGAGAGCAGGGGGTGCTGGGGGAGGCTGCCCTTCCCACCAGCTGAGGGAGGGGGCATCTGCTGCCCACTGTCGCTCCCCAAAGCGTCCATGGCCCGTGCTCTGCACGCTCCTGAGCAAGTGACTCTGAGCCCTGCCCCAGGCTCATGAGCTCCCCCGTGTCCGTGGCCCATGGAGAACCCTCAGCTTCGAGGGTGACGTGCAGCCCGTGTCTGGCAGCGATGATGCCACAAAGTATTTGAGAAAACCATTTCGCCTGGGATCTGATGTAAGGAAAATATTTACTTCCCTAGCAACAGCAGCAGCTCACCCTCTGCTTGCTACAGACGTGGGTTTTACATTGACGAGTTTAATTTTCTGATTGAAAAACAAATTCTATGCAATTTCTGATTGTAAAAGGAAAGAGACGACAATGGAGAGGGGCAGGGGAGATGAAGCCTTGAGTGAAGGTACATCCTGTTCTTGAATTGTTTTCTTTTCTTTTTTTTTTTTCTTGTCTTGAATGTACTGAAATAAAAGATGTCCTTGTATAATAATGTTTTTTTTTCCTCTTTCCTTCCCTGTCCACTCACAAAAGTCATGAGACAGTTGAAGGCCTGTCTGCTCATGGAGAAACCCAGCAACTTCCCAGCTGAAGGGGAGGAGGTGCTTTGGCTGTTGTAGGTCTCTGTCACCTGAGCGCGTCCGCACCCGTGGCGTTGCCATTACCTGTAGCTGAATGGAAACAGGAGAGAAAAAGAAAATGCCAAAAATCCCCAAGATACGTGGTGGTAAGGGGGAAAGAACCTGTAACTAACAGCAGTGCTGTCTGTCCCGGGGTGGTGCCACGCGATGTGGACCACGGCAGTTACAGCCTTCCCAGACCTGCCTGGTGACCAGGATTGAGGGTCAGATCCATCACGTCATCGCGGGCAGGAGCCTGTCTCCAGCAGATCTTTGAGAGGAGGGTGTGCAGGGAATGGGACACGGTGCCGTGGTGATGTGGGCACGTTGGGGTCATTCTGCTGTTTCCAGCAGCATGTGAAAGGAAGCTTCTGCCACACAGTGACAGCAAAACGTGCACGCTCAGAGAGTGCCCGTGCAACAGGGAGGAGAGGACTTAGAGTTTGTTGTGCAGGATGTCACCCAAGATGTTCATAAAGGTCCTTTCTGGCCTTCCTATCTGTAAATCTGTGGGGCATTACCCTCTCCCTGACTAAACAGAGTGGTGAAGGTGCAAGCATGAGGTGGTGAGGTGACGTGAGGTGGGGCTTCACCAGAGCCCAGGAATCTGGGGCTACGGGGCTGGAGGGGCAGATCCTCAGCTGAGCAAAGTCAGTGAAACTTCCATCCCTGCACTCTACAGGGAGCCAGGCTGGGGCTTTCAAAGTACTGACAGCAACACTAGAGACAGCTGAGTGTGCCTGTGTTGTGTTTAAAGGCCGACATGTTTTTACGAGCAGCAGAATATATTCATCAAAAAGCTGCTTTTTAAAATTTATTTACAGATTAGCAGAAGAAAAGGCTCCATGAATCATTTATCAGACCTGATGTTTTTTCACCCCTTCACCGCAGTGAATAAAGAGGGATCTTGACAGAGCCAGACATTATTCCTCTGCTTCTCTGAAGACCTTGCAGTCATCTGCTCAGACAGAGGATGTCAGCAAGAAAATGATGATAAACCACCTAGCTTCTCATTGTCTTTGCTTTTTATCTCTCTTGGTAGCTTGCTCCACCCATATGGAATTTTATATCTGGGTCTGTATTTTAAGGAGATTTTTTCATGTCCCTCTTGCCCTCTTCAATGTTTTTGGTTTTTTTCTAAATGTTTAGAGTGCTTGCACTCAGAGCAGAAATGGACCTCAGAAAAGGAGTGGATGGATAAAAGCTGTCACTTGGATGCATTTTCTCTGTAGGTCCTGTACTTTCTGCTCACCAGTAAACACCTACAGGTTTTACACTGGAGGGACCCCGCAGCAGGCAGCGTTACACATTTGCCCGTGTTTGTGCTCATATACATTTCTCTGCCCCGATGGGCTTACATCTCACCTGTTCTCTCTCTCCCCGGTGTTTGCTCTCATCTTTGAAACTACCGTGGGGACTCTTTTTCTCAGCTGGTCCCAATGCTAATGCAGTTCAAGATCTGGAGTGGTTTGCCGTCCAAAAGGCACTTTCCCAGTATTGCTGTGTCCTGATAAAACTTGAGTAATTCTAGTAAGATATCTCTGCACATTCCACTGGGAGCCAAAGATTAGATCAATTAAAATGTAATACTTTGCCTTATCCCCTCTAACTGTTTTGTTTGATCCTCCTGCTGCCCCCTCTGTTCGGGGAGTCCAGGGCTCACATCTCTCCCTGCAGTGACAGACAATTCTCCAGCCCTGGCTGCGTCCACAGCAGCCTGGCAGGTTCCTAACTAAAATGGCCCAGGATCTCTCCTCATGTGCTAAACCCCATGTTTGTGGTGTTATTCCAGGCAGTTCCATTTTCACCTAATGATAAAAAGCTATTTTCTGTCCGCAGGTTGCAGGGGTGAAGGTATTAGCAAGGCTTGGACTAGCCTGGGGGCATTTACTGAACAGAGTGGTGTAAATAAAAGAGAAAAGGGTTGCTGTGTGAGCTGAGAGAGCCTGCAGAACTTTGGGCAGACAGACAGCGGACTATACATTACAAAACAGAGACCAAACCCTTCGGACTATGGTGGTGCTGAGGTGGGAATCCTTTTAACCATTTCAGATCCACAGAAATCTTCCCTGTTTCTACCCTGCCAAGTCCACTTTTCTCCTTGAACCTGAAGTGCTTCATCAGGTAAGTGACCCAAGAGGTGGTGGAAGAGGCGAAGGGCAGTTGTTTTGCTTAGGTTTTTTTGCAGCCATCCTGAGTTAGAGAAAGGGTCTGGAAGGGGTAAGTCCCAGCAGTTATGTGTAAGCTGGTGGAGATACCGACAGCACTGGTAACTGCAGCTGTGGGCACAGGCTAACTGGGCTAGATGCAGGGATGGGGGTAACTGGTTTTGATGGGTTTTGGGTGATGACTTTGAATGGTAAAATCATCCCTTGGGAAAAGAAAGGGACTTGTAGGCAAGGTCTGCTCAGTGGAGGCTGCATGATGACTGGTTTCTAAGCATATTAAAGGAGCAAAGAACAAAGATGGGCTGCTTTGGTGCTTGGTTTGGGGTGAGGTTGGCTATGAAAAGGCTGGTGTGAGTGATCCAAGTCCCCTTCATCAGCTTTTGTTTCACTTAGCTCAGATTAATTACCTGGAAGATAGATTCTCTCTCTACTTCCCTTGTGTATCAGTGAAGGTGGTGACATTTTTTGTGGTGGCTTTGACTTTATGGCTTTAACTAGAAGCAAAAAGCAGCACTGCTCATCAGGAGGAGGGCCTGCCAGTGAGGCACTGCTCCAAAGCAAGGGAAATAGCCCCGATGACCCGGAGGAGTAAGTGGAGGCAGAATCAGGCCAGCAATCTGCAAAAGGAGCTGCAAACTGCCATCAGAAATGGTCAGAAAAGCCAATCTGGGCTCACACTTAACACTTGGAAGTCACCTGAGTTTTGTCCCTCCTTGCTGGGTATCCAACCCTGAGGGGACAGCCTACGTCTGCCTGAAAGGAGGAGCTGCAGCTCGAGCAGAGCGAGCGGAGCGATGGCTCGCTGTGCTGGAGCACCTGCCCAACAGGGGATAAAGCACCCACCGTTCCAGAAACCCCATTAGAGTTTGATGGCCACTAACTGATTGAAAATACAGAGCTGGGTACAAAGTAGCACTGATGAATTCAGTATAAATCGACTCCTCTGGAACTTGATACCACACTGGGAAAATCAGCCCTGTATCAGCTGGATCAGACAACAGGCAGGTTTATACATCCTTCAAGGAGATATTTTTTTTCCCCTCCGAGGGGGAATCTGCTGTGCTCCAGTTGAGTTAATAGTCTGATTTGAGGCAGGACTGCAACATTTCATCCCAGAAAGCATTCCAGCTGGCAGATGAGGATTGCCTGCCTCGCAGCTGCCTGGAGCTGGGGGGGGGGGGAGCGTGACAGTCCCACCACCAGCACAAAGGGCCACACCAGAGCGGCTCACTGAAAGCTCTGCTGAGGCCAGATCAGCAAGAGAACGAAGGAAGCCAGGTTAATTAACAAAGGCTTTCTCCTCTGCTGTGTTTGGCCCTGCAGTTATCAGTGCAGCTGGCAGTTCTGGAAGACTGAAATGACAGTAGTTGGCTGTAAAAGAGATAACTGTCAGATTAGCCAGTACATATCTTCTGCCTGGGTTTTCTCTATCATACCTATCTTGAAGCATCTCCATGTATCAAAGGGACTAGTTGTCCATTTGCCTTTAAAAAGTACTCTGTCCAATGTGATAAATACGGGTCTATTACAGTGGAAAGACCCAACATTTCTTTTTTCTTGACTTGGGCTGGTTTGGAATAGTATTTTTCACTCTTTGATCAATTTGTGCAGACTAATCCTTCCTGGTTTTAGTGTGGCACTCCTGTTTTCGGCATCTCATGTATTGAGCTTTAGTGTGCAAGGGAGAGAAAATATCTGTGGGAGTGTAAAGGCGGTGACAAGGGTCGTTCCTGGCAGGCAGAGGTTCTTCTGGTGGCCCATCAGGACTCCTGCAGAGTCTCATCCTCAGCTCCTTTATGTCAACGGGGCTCTGCCTGCTGGAGAGATAGTCCAAAGTGGCTGCTAAAAATCCCGATTGTTGTCCAGCATGGAGGACAGAGGGGACTTGCTGCTTTGTTTGGGACAAAATGTTAACTGAGGTAAGGGGGAATTTCACTGAGAAGGCAATTTAGACCAGTATGGGTGCCAATTGTGCTTTTTTCAAAGCTGTTATCTTTCTTCTTTTCTCTTCCTCTATCTCTGCCTTCCAAGCACCTTTCTCTTCCCTATTCATCCCCAAAATACTCTCCTCCTGTTGCACAGTCTCAGAAAAAAAGGTCTTATATTGGCTTTTGCCTGAACTCCCAGGAAATGTTCATGAATGTAGTCTTCTGGCTTTTCAGGCTTAGCTCTTGCTGAGCTGAGATTTAAAGCAATTTATTTTGAAGCCAAAACCGAATGCAAATGAGGGGAAAGGACGAGGGGAGGAAAAGAAAAAAGACCTCTTATTCCCTAGTGTGCGCTAAGATGTCTGATCTGCCTGCCTAAAACTGATCTTCTTCCAGAGTTTACAATCAATACCCTTGCACGTAGTGAGCATAGCTGTAGAGGATGCTCTGGTTATTGCTTGTTGAACTAAACTGGGACAAGGAGGTGAACACACAGACTGTTTTATTCCCAAAGCATTGATCAGCCACATTTTAGCCTTCAGACAGCTGAAACGGAGGTCATGACATGGTAGGGAGCCAGACATTAGCAGGAGGCTACCAAGTGTCCACGGTTTGAGGTCCTGTGAGGCGGATTGCTTTCTTCTGCAAGGAAGTTTTGTTTGGTGGCCAATTCAAATAGCCCCAGCATGCTGCTGGCCATGTGACTGGGTCAAATGGATGGGTATTTCTTCTTGAAGCTAGACCTTGAATGTAAAACCCAAGTTTTTGTCAGAGACTGTCTTCATGGGGCAAGTCCGCTGGTTTAGCAGGTGTGATAGTTACTCTGACCAAGCTGTACCTTTATCTTTTTCCCCATGTTGACACTGCATTTCAAGGGAGCAACATTACTCTGGAATGAAGCCACACGCACACACTTTTGTTTTGTTTCGTTTATTTTTGGACAAAATCCTGTCCACAAGGAGCCATTAGAAAGCAGCAGCAAGGATGGCAAAACTGGACGGCAAAAAATGCCATCAATCCACAGCAGCACAACAGGAGATGGTTTCGTGGAGGATGCTGTGCTCTGGCTCATGGTTATTTCTGTCTGTGGTGGCCGTTGTGTCCCAGCAGCGAGAAGAGCAGCAGAGCTATCACTCTGCCAGCTTGCTGATCCATGTCAGACCTTGGGCTAAGCCTGCAGCCCTTTCCTCCTCGGCCTTTCTTGGCAGTGAGATAGGGATGAAGACCTGCCAGCAGAGAAAGGACGGTGCAGGGTTTGAGGTGCTGACTCCAGCGTGGGAGGCCACAACCCAAGTACTTCCCAACCTCATCATGTTCTTCTAAATGTCCTGTCAGAGAACAGAAGTGGAGGAAATCCTTTGGATTAAGGTGTAGGACTGGAAGGGGTCTGGTAAGGTTTAATCTGTTCATGTTTGCTAAGGACTCCAAGAGCTCCAAATGAGAACGGGTGGAGATTTGCCAAGTGTTTGCTAACATTAATGGTTAATTATTATGAATGCTGGCAGCCCACATACTCAGCCAGCATCGTTCTCCAAGTGAGATGCAGACCTGTAATGGAGTTATTACGCACACAAGACAGGAAGAGGCAGCTTCTCCCTCTGTTCTGTCCTGGTCTGCCAGCCGAAGTCCCATTCCAAAATCAGACAGCAGAGACAATTTTCTGTCTCGTCCTAACAAGTAGTTACGAACCCCAAGCATTTGGCACGGGCAGACCTAGCCATTTCCATGTCTGGACTCACTTCTGTCTGCTGGTGTCCTCTTTATTTGACTGAACAGAATGGAAATCATGGTCCTAAAGGAGACGTCCCAAACTGGGCAGCACGTGGATGCCACGCCATGCTGTGCAGCAGGGACAGATCCAGAGTTGACTGGAGAAGGGCGCTGGGCATATGCCATGCCCAGGTTTGACCTTCTTGCTGCTCAGGCTGGGTCAGGAGCACCCGGCCGTGCCACGGCACTTCCCAGCACGTGAGGTGTCAGGGTGGGAGAGCAGAGGAGAGGATGGAGGCTGACACAGCGGATCACATGTGGGTTTGGAGAGTCAGCTGAAGAAGAGCCAGTCTGGTCAGCCACATCCCGCACCACGTGCCCAAGTCTGGGAGAGAATCCGTGTCGTGATGGAGAGGGCGAGACAGCAGCCAGCTGAGTGAGTCTAGCCCTGAGCATGTGAGATTTGATTTGGCAGACATAATTTGATGGCCAGTAGCACTGCAGAGGTACCTGAGAAAGCCTCCTTTATCTAATAGTAGCCATCCAGAAAATGAAATTGAATGAATAAAAGGCTCAAGGTCCATTTGGTCCTGGGAACGTGCCTCTCAATTGCCAAATTGTGGAAATCCAATAGATCTTCAGACTGCACCAGTACTGATTTATTTTTATTTCTCCATTTGAATGTGCAATCTGAATTTCTGAAGTTGAAAACTGCATTGTTCCTATCTTTTGGCTACTGATAATATTTTAGAACAATGACCGTGGAGTAATGTTTGCTCTAAAAGGTAACTTCAAGGTGCATTAGTCTCAGATAATTGACAGAGACCGAAGTGATTTGGGAAGCGTTTATGTGGAACCAAAGATCTTGGTGAATTGTTACCTTAAATTAATGGTGTAGTGAGAAGCTGCTGGATTTGATCAGCTGGCAGTAGTACTAAATGAAGTCAGGCTGCAAGTTATTAGCAAAATATCTATGAGACAGCGGTGCTATGGATTTATACACTAGCGTTGTGTCTTAAGGAGCCCAAATGTGCAATGTGCTCTGAGTCCACAGGACTTCCCTGGGCTCGATGGGAGCAGCAAGTGCTCAGTATCTCTCAGGATCAGGCTCTTTGCACGCTGGAATTCAGGTTAGGCCAGAGTGGCTAACAGGATTCACACCTTTAACTCCCCTCTTAATCCCCAGATGAAATGAAAGGTCTTCTCTCAACACTTAGTAAATCTCCCAATTTTATTTCTCATTATTAAATCATGAAATTGGCCATAAATGTTTAAATTAAGTGAAAGGAAGAGAGATTTGTGAGAAAATTGAAGTCTCTTTGAGGAATTGAAGAATAATCTCCAAGGATGAAGAAAGTTGCTGTTGCCAAACCCAGAAGCAAAAGGATCAAAAAGCTACAGAATAGAAGTAGAAAATTGTATATATTTCAAATCCATTCCCCCTCCCGCCCCCTAAAACCTCTGGTGATTTAAATATAGGCAAAATTAATCTGGTAAGCACCAGAGTCTACTCAGTGCTCCATCCTCTGCTGCTGCCATTATGTCTGGGTGCAACCCAGAGAGATTCCATGGTCTCGGAGGGTCCGTGTCCCCACAAGTGACGATGTTGCTGCTTCCCTGGGTGCAGCAAGATCTGTTGAGCACAGGGAATTAATTGTGATTAGGTGCCTCACTGCAACTAGAATGAGGCCCACTTTTTCTTTTCTTCTTTGATTAACATAGTGAGTAACTAGCTGTTTGATTTCTCACAGACTGTGTTTGATTCTCTGTCTCAGGTAATTTCTCAAGACTACGTGCATTTTTTTCCTTTGCCTAAAAGATCCATTCCAGGTCAGATGGGAGTGAAATTAGGGGAGTCTCTGTGTGTATCCTGGACAGTAACAGTGGCCTCAGTATGTACAAACCCTCGGACTGTGGTGAGTGCCCCCCATGACAGTGGGTGACATTTATCTGTGGTACTTTAGAAGCGTGAATAATGAGGGAAGGATGATGACTGGAATGTTTTCAGATATCGAGGCTGATTTATCTCGCTGAGGTCGATCAGGTCCAGCTCTAAAAGTATGAAAATAATGAACCTGGATTTGGTTTGCTCTGTCATGTCACTGGAGTGAATGCCTGTTAAGTGGCACTTGTTCTGCATGCCTGAACTGGCTCCAGCATCGCTGAGTGCCACCATCAGTGTCCCCTGTGTGACCAGTTGGGGAGGAAGCAAGTAAAGAGGTGACTGGTTCCCATGGCCTGTTTAATCCTGGGGGAGGTGGGAGTGGGAAAGAGGGGAGCCTGCCAGGGTGGGGACAGCCAAGGCTGGTAAAAGCTTCTGCAAGCAGATAGTTGTCTGCTGGGAAGGAATAGATTGAGACCCATCAAACATTTCACTTGAACAATGAGGCAGCCAACAGATGATAAGCACATTCTGGTCAGCGCTAGCTTGGGCTGCATTCAAACCAGCCCCTAGGGCTGAAAGGCTCTAGTGTGTTAACAATTCCCCGGCTCGTCCCATCTCCCTTGAGATGGTCTTTAATGCAGGCCAGGGGATACACTGGTCACTTTCTCACACTTGCAGCACTGACCCAGCAGAGGTTAACACGGGCATCTGTTATATCCACTTGATCTGTAACTATAGAAAGCAGCCACTGAAATGTATTTCCAATCAAAATGTAGCCCGCTGGTGCCAGTTACCAGCTAAAGTATGCTCTGTCTGCCTTCTGGCAACTGAATAGCACAGGTAAGCTGTGCAAAAAACATGGGGATTGTTAGTAAAAGAGTGTAGCCTCTGAATGCAATGGAGTTCTTTATCTCACTGAAACAGATACGAGTAGTGGTGGGGGGAGGAAAACCAAAGGGAGACAAAGCTCTCTCCGGAATGTATTAAAAGAACCAAGGAAGACATTGAGAGCATGCAGATAGATGTTGGTTGTTTTTTTCATGGAGTGTTAGCAAGGCAATGTTCATCTGTGCTGGCCCGCACAGGAACAAAACGAAACCGCTGTGGTGTCAACAGGGTAGAAGGCAAGAACACCAAAGTGTTTTTCTCGCTATTAAAGGGAGATCAGGCCAGGGAAAGCCACGCATCTATTTCAACACTGACAGCTTGGGCTCTAACTGTGAGGAGTCCAGGGATGCTAGGGCAAGAATTACAGCAGAACTGCGAGGAAATAGTGCCTGTGATTTGGACTGGGATGCCTGAAAGCCCTGAATCCTTTTGCATAGCAGCGATGGTAGAATTTGCCCCGGGACATACGGCAACGGTGTTAATCTTTCATAATCCTGCATCAGGCGAGGTTAGGAAGCCAGCCACTCTTTCTCCTCTAGTGTCTCAAAGCTACATACCTGACTGCTGTGTGCGAACCAAGTCCCCGCACCAAGGAGAAGCAGGGAATGGAAGAGAGAGTAGCTGAATTTTCGGAGCGGTAACAGCTCAGAGCAGTTCTGATTTAGCTTAATGCAGCTTTCAACTTTGTAGTTGGGGGTTAGGTAATGTGCTGATGGCTCTAACTCTGCCTGTGCTCTGCCTGAGGCTTGCTTTGCTTCTTGGGATGGATATTTTCTGCTGAGATATCCTTAGTCAAACTGGTTTAGCTCCAGGGGATCCTAGAAGAATTTCCTCCTTGGTCTAGCATGAGTTGTCTGTCTCCTGACTGTAAAGCTGTAGGGGAGGGTCTGAGCCATCGCTCCCAAGTAAGGTAAGAGAAAACTGGGGGAGCAGGAGTTAACCCAGTCTCTTAATCCCCACACACCCGCCAGGCTCGGGCTGAGCAAATTTTTCTTGTCCTCCATCTGGGTGTAGCACCCACAATGCTGCCATTGTGCCCTGCTGCTGAGGGGCCTTGTGTGTAAATCGGGGGGTGTAAGTAACAGGAGAACGTTGTCCCGGTGATGTTACAGGCTGGGGAGAGTGTGTGGATGTGCTGCAGCTACTCGGCCATGACTAATGCAGCTCTCCTCCGAACTTCCCCACCGGTGGCAGGAACCAGAGGCCCCATGTCGGGCATTCTGATTCTTATCATGTCATCCCAGCAAGGATGGAGATGGGGAGCCAGGCAGGCTCGTTGCTAGGCAGGCTCATTCAACTTACTCCCTGCATGACTTATCCTTCCTTCTGAGGTCATGACCGGCCACGGCAGAAGAGAGACTGGTACCCGTGAATCAGTAAACAGGAGAGAAACGGGGAAACTGGTAAGGAACGGCCGGGCGCTGCCAGCAAAGGGGCTGAGCCCCCGGCCAAGGCGGTGCTGGGTGCGCATCGAGGACTTCGGGGACGCGCATCGCGGACATCGGGGACACGCACGGAGAACCGCGGGGCTGTCTGTGCTGTGCCGTAGCCAGGGCCACCCCCCCCCCCCCCGCCCCGGCCCGCCCGCGGGTTTCGGAGCTCCGGGCTGGCCGGGGAGCGACCCCCGCCCGGCGGGAGTCCCCAGTGCTCGACCGCGGGGCTGCGGGGATCTTGGCGTCACCTCCCTGTCTGACGTCACTGATGAGGTTCGGTGACATCAGAGGACGCTGCCCCCCGGGGACGGGGACACGCGGTGCACGCTGGGCCGCGGGAAGACCGAAACGACGGGAGGAGGGGAGGGGAGAGGGCGTCGTCGTCTCCATGGCAACCGAGCTCTCTCACGTGACGGGGCCCGGTCACGTGATACTGGGCTGCCGCGGAGCTGCTTCCGGGTCAATGCGGGACGCGGCCGCCGGGCCTGGGTGAGCGGGGCCGGGGGCGGCGGGGGGCGGAAGAGGGCGAGGCTGCCACCGGGGGTCTCTCCGGCCGCCGGCGGTGGCGGCGTGGTGCGGAGCGGGGGAGGCCGTTGTCACCCGGCGGCCAAGCCGGGGGCCGTCCCTGGCGGGCCGCGCAGGGCAGCCGGGGACGGTGTGAGGCCCGTGTTGCAGGCGGCCGGGTCGGCGGAGGCTGCAGCGCTCGGGGGGAGGCCTCTGGGGGCTCGGGGCTGTCGTACCCCGCCGTGGGGCCCGGCGGGCACCGCCAGACGGGCTCCCCACAGACTTCTGCGTCCGAGTTGTTTTCCCAGCAGCCCCCGAGGGGGTGGGTGGCTGGTTCAGCAGCGTCGTGTCAGAGTCCGGGCCGGAGGCACGTCGGGTGACGCTCCTGGCATCTCTCCTGCGGTTTCGATCTCGCCACAGCCCCTGCCATTAGCACTGGCCACTTCCAGAAGCACAATGGTACTCTGGTGGGTGAGCGAGTTCTGATGCTTTGATGAAGTCCCCTGACAGTGTTTCATGTGCCTGGGCAGCTTGCCCTGGTGGCTCTAAGGTCCGTCTGTCCACCCTGACATTGTTCATTTATCTGTCTCTCAACATCAGTTCAAAAATAACTTCCCCGAATCACGTATTAGGAGAAGGACATACTGGCATCTTTTACAAAATCACATCATGGTAGGGGCTGGAAGGTACCTCTGAAGATCATCAAGTCCCATCCCCCTGCCAGAGCGGGACAAAACTAGAGCAGATCACACAGAAATGCAGCCAGACAGGTGTCGAAAGTCCTTGTTCCGTTTCATCCGTTCCTTACGCTTTGCTTTTCACCTGAGCAAACATGTCCCAGTGTGTTTGGTGCGTGACTGGTTTGGACCTGCTCTGAAGGTGTTTGAGTGACACCTGAATTTGTCACTCATGCTGTAATTCTCCTGAAGGGTCTCTTATTGTCCTCACAGGCTTATAGCATGGAGTTGGAAATATTTTTCACATCGTTTCTAGTGTTCCTCCACCTGACTCACCAGCTGCAGCAGCCCACTGGGTTTCCCTTGGATCTCAAGTCAGGATCGTGCTCCTCTTTTGCAGACCCTTTCCACATTCCCCATCACTGGGGGCCACAGCATTCCAGCAGAGCCTTTAAATATGGACAGCAAAGACTACTGACCTCTTTCAAAGGCTGAGCACATCCATCTTTTGCAACCTCTGCTGGCATTTAGAAAACCCAAAGTTATTTTAGGGTATAAATTGTTCCTCGTGCCGCCAGTAGGAAAACGCTCAGGAACACGCCTGTCAAATCGTCCTGTGCTGCTGCCCTTGTGCAGACAACTTCACTCCAAGTGTGTCATGCTGGCTTTGCACGTTCTGTTATTCCTTGCTCTTGAGCACTTGTGATTCAGAGAAGCCACGTGTGTGCCAGGTGATTATAGGGAATGTGAACTCTGACGAGGAGGGAAGTGGGAGAGGCGATTGGCTGCTCCCTGGTGTTTTTCTCATCTGCTAATGGCATTGGCGTGCAGAAGTCAAGGTTGAGAAAGAAAATGGTTGGAATTTAAAGTTGTTGAGGGTAAACGTTGTCAGTTTGTTTTTTCCCTTGGTTCTGGATTGCTCTCCTACTATATCTGGAAACAGTTTTTTTGCCTCCAGTGTGATGTTCTTATAAGGTGAGTTTCTTATGTGGTATTCCCAGCTGATGTTTGCTCTGCAGATA
Organism: Megaceryle torquata; assembly: GCA_024611175.1. Classification (NCBI taxonomy): domain Eukaryota; kingdom Metazoa; phylum Chordata; class Aves; order Coraciiformes; family Cerylidae; genus Megaceryle; species Megaceryle torquata. The sequence continues at coordinate 55,975 of JANIJG010010168.1, read as the reverse complement.
AGGAGGAATGGAGCTGACAGCAAAATGATGTGAAGGGCAGGAAGCTTTATGGAGGTGGGGGGTGGGTTTCAGAACTTCCAGGCCACAAGGTCTGGATATGAATTTCGAGAGCAGTATCTGTCTGTCCTACAGTACTGAGCTCCCAAAGCACTCCGGACCGAGGTCTTTCAGCCTAAAGCCATGGCTGCCAATGCATATTGTTCCTGGGGCCTGAGTGTTTTAGCATAAATATAAATGCCAATTTCCTAACACAAACTGCTGTTTGAGGATTGTTTTTTTTCCAATTCTACATAGACCAGTGATATGAAGTTGAGATACAAATCGATCGAGTTGCTGAGGACTGAAAAAGATGGGGGGGGGCTTTTTAAAGACCAATCCATTAAGTCCTTATTTGTGACATGTAAGCTTGATATAGAATATGAAACAGGAACAGGTTTCAGTCAACTTGCTGCTTTTTGTACCGAAGTCCTTAGTGATAGAGATGTTTTAAATGGTCTGTTCATGAAGAAGTAGAGCTCGTTAAACAGGTGATGCTCAGCACAGGGAACCTGAACCTTAGTTAAATCCCTTCTGTTCAGGGTTTATATCTATCCTTGCCTGTAATAAATCTAAAGGAAAGTTTATGGCAGCCGACAGAAACTTCAGTTTGACATTGGTTTTACGTGTGGCCTCACCATGAATTCCAAAGTGGGGCTTCCCACCAGGAGTTCTGGAGGTGCAGGTTTCTGCGCAGAATGCACGTGTCTGTGTGAGCTGGGTTTTGCTGGTTTACTTGAAAGGTAGATGTGCAATACTTGGTGAAAACGCTGCTCCATGGCTGACTGTACATGGCTGATTCCTGCAAGTTTGTGCCTTGTGCTGTTGGAAGGGGGGGATGTGGCTCTCTCCTCCCTGTCCATGTTTCCATTTCTGTGTGTGTTTCGAGCTCGACTTCTTTTTTTATCCAGGAAACTGTAAAATACCAAGTTGAGAGTATGGGCAGGAAAGTAGGAGAGATAAATGTAGTTCCATCGTGGGTACAGCGGGATGCTCGCCACATCACGCTTTGTGCCAAGTGTGTTTCCAGCTGACACTTGATATCTTTCTGAGCAGGTCAGCAGCCCGCGATGCAGCGAGTCCTTTTTCCTCTGCTGTTCTGTGGCATGGGTAGATAGAGGAAGGGCATGTTTATCTTCCAGATACATTAAGCAGCTGCAAAATTGAATTAGCAAAACTTACATTTTTGGACTGGCCAAGTGACGTGCTCGAGAGCGTTTCATGACACCGCGGCCGTGTTCTAATTAGAAGCCCGGGTTTGCAAGCAGGGCGGAGGAACCGGAATTCTTTGCAGATGTCGGAGGAGAAATGGTGATGCTCCTTTTGAGGCCAAAGCCCACTTTGAATGAGCCACTGGTGAAGGTGAGAGCCCTGAGAGCTCCCGAGTAAGCTCACTATCTAACTTCACTATTTCCATGACACCCCGTGGGCCAGCTGGTGGAGGTGTCCGTGGCAGAGGCTGTCGAGCTCCAGGCTGTTCACAGCATTGGCCTGATTTTACAAAATCAAACCATAAGCTGCTTTGCAGAGTGTTTCTTTATAAACAGCGAGGGAGCTGTGGATCCGTTATCTGTCTTTTTCCTTTTCTCGTTTCCCTCATCTGAAAAGCTGATCTTGCCTGAAAGTCCTGAGTTAGAGCAAAGGGAAGTTACAGGATGAAAACAGCTGTCTGAACAATCTCTTAAACAGCTCTTTGTGCTCTCCCCTCCTTGCTGCCCTCGAGATGTGTTTGAGGGTATCTGTCAATATGTCACAGTCCTCTGGTGAGGTACAGAAGTCACCTTCTGCAGCCTGGGGCATATTGGGAACTGTCCTGCAAGAGCCTGCGGGGCAAAGAGGTTCTTGCACTTGGTCTGTAGTGGTACGACTGAAAGGAATTTTGGTGCAGATCTGTTAGATTTTGTTTTGTTTTCAGGCACTAATCTTGAAATTTGAAATATGACCTGTTAAACTACTCTGCAGGTCAGAAGTGGAACCCGTGACCCATCCGGTCACTTAATGTCCTGTGTTCCCAAGGACCACGACTGGAGGTGATGATTAGTTGGTGACTGTTTATATGCTCTGTTTTTTTTCTGCGTTAACTAGAAGTCCAAGAAGGGAGCATGGACCAGCCCAGCGGAAGGAGTTTCATGCAAGTTCTTTGTGAGAAATACAGCCCCGAGAACTTCCCTTATCGTCGTGGACCTGGTATGGGGGTGCATGTCCCAGCAACTCCCCAGGGCTCACCGATGAAAGGTAGGCTTCTGGTCTTTCTGACCATCTGTGGGGGTCCGGGTGGACTCAGTTTCTTGGCTGTTGTTGCTTTTGTTGAGGAAGAATCGCACTGAATGGACCCAAAAAAGAAGCATCACAATGTATTATAATGTGTTTCTTCCTGAAGAGCTGAGAGGCTGGAATCGAACAAAGACAGAAAGTTGATCCAGTGACTGAACCAGTTGCTCTAAAAACCAAGTACATTTCCCTGCAATGTTACAGTATCAGAATACTGTCCATGAAAGATGGAAATAAGGCTCTGTGTGGTGCCGAGATGTGGGTTCAGCCCTCCCTGGAGTTATTTTCTTCAGACTAGCGATACCGTTTCATTATTTGCTGCAGCAGCAGGTATTTTGGCAGAGACAGCTTAAAAAATGCATAGCACTCCATCTAAATTTGAGGTTGGTCCACATACTGATGGTGTCATGCAGTGCCATCACCTTGCACCCATGTCTGCAGGTACAGGAGTCCAGTGTGCACAGGACTGGACCATATTCCAAACTAAGCGACGAGTCGTTGAATCTCCAGCTGGGCTTCTTTTGTGACAAGTGACTCAAATGAATTTGTGGTTTAGTTTGGCTCTCTTCTTAAGGCATCAAATACTCTCTGACCCTGCTTATGCTGACCTAGTGGAGAAATCCACTCTCTGCTTTGCTTCCAACCTTACTGCCATGAGGGAGTTTCAGACAGATGTGTGTGTGCTGTGCTGCTCATGTGAGTCCTTGAGCCTCCTAGACTGCAAAATCTGTGTCCCCATTTCCTGCTCTTTAAGCTGGATCCTTCTGACACCCTTTTGTCTTCCCTCACGCTCTGATGTTTGTGTTTGTTTCTTGGTTTGTGCGGAAGAGTCCGAGATTCACGTTTACCCCACCAGAACTGTCGCTGCTTTGTTACCTGTTGCCCATCTTGATCTGTAAGAGTAGTTTAAATTTCTGTCAGGTCGATTTGTATCATAACCAGCCCCAAAGGGGAGAATACCCATGGCAGTGAGCTGGGTGAAGTTTATGGTAACTGAGACTGACAGAGGAGAAAAAAGAGCCTGAGTTCAGTTGAGGATAAAATGTACCACGTGTCACTCAAAATTAACAGGAATGGAAAATTAGCCTGATGGATTAGTCAATCAGCATGCGCTCTCCCGTGTGCAGGCACCTGCTTACCTGAGGTGTTTGGATGCAGAAAAGAGGGCCTTTCTGTGAGCCTTAAAAGGTGACTGAGACATGATTTACAGATACGTCATAACTCATTCCCAAAATACAACACCGTCCTTTGAAGAAGCCGAACGCTAATGAGCTAGGAAACTTGAAAACTCAGATGACTCCAAGTAATTGCTGCTAGAAACCCTTTCTAGTCGCACAGCTGTCAAGCCTTAAGGAGAGAGAAAAAGAGCCACTTTTTTAAGGAAAAAAAAAAAAAAAAAAGCTTGTTCACAGAATCACAGAATGTTAGGAGTTGGAAGGGACCTCTGAAGATCATCGACCGACCCTCCTGCCAGAGCAGGACAAAACTAGAGCAGGTCATTCAGAAATGCATCCAGACGGGTCTTGAAAGTCTCCAGACTTTCAAGGAGAGCTGTGTTGCGTGTGAAAGTGTGTAAGTAAGGCTGCCCTGCCTACATGGGGCTTTCTTGTGTTAAAATGGTTTTCTATTAGCACAGCTTATACCTTAGCTGTGTTTTGGCCTTAGGAAATCAGACTGTGATTGAGAACCAAGTCCTTGTCTTGTGAAAGAGCTGCCAGGACATTACCCATGAGAAGGAACTAGAGCAAAACCGAAGCAGCAACATAAAAGGCAGAGTAGAGACCTAAGTTTTTCCAGGATGTAAGGATGCTAAATCTTCTACATTGCTGAGAAGGGAAAGCTTAGAAAATACGTATTTAAGTACATCCTTGCTGTTACTAACCCCAGGTGGGCCAAGTACAAGAGGATAAGGGAGTCTGACCCTGCGCAGCTGACGGTCCACCTCGTCTTGTATCCTGCCAGAGCAGCAGGTATCTGAGGCGGAGGGAAGAGCCCATGTTCTGGCAAGCACTGATAGGAGACAAGCTGTAACCTCAAGGGCTGGCCTGTCCTCACTGCCACATGGGCAGAAATGCACCGAGTAACTGAAGAGCACTGCTACCGAGGGGCACTTCACATTTAGACACAAGAAGCCTTCTTGATGGATGCCAGTTACTTGTCATAAACCCCATGCTTATCCTTCAGATCCTCAAATGCACATAAACTGTGGAATTGCTTTGATCTTTTCTTTTGCTGAACGTCGTGTTTGTTTGTTCTGGTTTGTTACCTTCTGCAACTAAACAATTCAATGCTGACCAGAGGGCATCTCTTCTTTCTGTTTCAGATCGTCTCAACCTTCCGAGCGTGCTGGTCCTGAACAGCTGTGGCATAACCTGTGCAGGGGATGAGAATGAAATCGCCGCTTTCTGTGCTCATGTGTCCGAGCTAGATCTTTCTGACAATAAACTGGAAGACTGGCATGAGGTACAATGGTTACACGTGCATCTTTCTGAATAATTTGGATGGTTATTACTGTGACTGCAAACGCATTGCAGGTTAAAAGAGTACTTTGTTCATTTAAAGGGGGGAGTTTTCCATTTTTTGGTGGGTTCTTCCTCATCTTTGAAGCAGATGCTTATTTACTTTGACAACTGAGCAATAAATGTGATGTATTTAATCCATTTGGGCACCTCACTCTATTCACCTTATGACTTAAGAACCTGCCTGTGAGTGATAAATATACATATTTCCTTTTTATTGTCCAAAGCTCCGGAACTGGTGTTTCTAACATCAAGAGGTTAATGAGAAGTGCAGTTTTTAACAGTAAGAACCGAGGAGGTCCAAGCAATGGGAGTTGATTCCCAATTTTGCCTCTGACTCTTTGATGCTGGGACAGGCATTTGTTCTCTCTCCGCTTTTCTTTCCCTACCTGCAAACCAGGTTTAATAACATTTGCCTCAAAGAGTATTTCTGAAGCCTCATTAATGAATGCTGAACGCTCTTGTAAAATCCTCTGCAGTGCTTGGATGAGATATGGTAGATAAATACAATGTAATACAAGTAAAAAAATTGCAATCTGTTTAAGTGTCGTTAGCACCTCCTCAGTGGCTTGGGCTCCGCTGGTGCGAGCTGCACCCACTTGGAATTGGCACACCTTGCTCCCTGCCGTTTGCTCAGGCTCTTTAGCCCAATTTGTTGGCTTCTGCATGAGCTGTGGTAGAGCAGGGAATGAAGGGCTTTGGCCCCTTCCTCTGAGAGAGGATTAAGTTTTCATTGTCCATCTGCAACCGATAAATATCTCCCCAGCTCTTACAAACTGCCAGTGGTGGAGATTGCAGGTCCCTGGGTAGCCTGTTCCCATGCTTAGCTAATAACCTCGTAGTCTAAACCATGTAACTTAAGTCTCCCATGCTGCAATTTAAGCCAGCTGCTCCCTGCTCTGTTCCCAGCAGGCGTGGGGGAGCTTTCATTCACCATTCCTTCCACGACAGCCTTTTGTACCCTCAAAGAGCAGCTTTCCTGTCTCCTTTTTCCTATTTTAGTGTAATACTGAAAAAATCTGAATCTTCTAAATAATTGTTATAGGCCACTTTTTTCTAAATCCTGTGTGGTTTTTGTTGCTCTGATATCATTCCACTTTGTCTACTTCATTCCTAAGGCATTTCAGATGGCTTCACTTTGGCCTCTAGCCTTGTACTGCAGCCTGTCCCTCCTTAGTGTCACCCACCGATGAGGCAAACACACAGTGTTCAATTATTCTGGACACTGAAAACACAATGAGTAGTATTCTGCTAGAATGCTACAAACAGATCATCTAAGTCACTTATTTGTGCATTTTTTGATGTATTAGCAGTATCTGGGCAATACCTGCCCTGATCACATGATCCGATACGTATCCTGCACTCCAGAGCTGTACAGTTGTCACCTCTGGCTTTTCTTTCTCCTTCTTGATCTTCCTTCCTACCTCTCTCCTCAGCTGCACTTTGAGTGCACAAAAAGAGACAGCAGCCCCAAGCAGAGGTACCTGAGTCTTTGGATAGCTTGTAAGGAAGCTGCTGTTTTCAGGGTAAGGGTATCGAGTAAGAAATCCAGCAGATGTGTACAGAGAGCTTCTGCCTGTCTTCTACGCTGGGCAGAATGGCGAGGCCAGTGGGGAGCACGGAGTGGAAAGCTGAGTAGGTGATCAGAGCATTGGCTGTAAACTCAAGAGACGTGCCCATTGTCCCCCCTGCTAAAAGAGGGGTACAGTTTGTGGGCTCCCGTAGCCTGCTGCCGCTTAAGCTTGGTCTTAAGGTGGATTCTGTGACCTCTCCCAAGAGACTGGCTTTCTCTTATCAAGCTGCTCGGAGAATGTAATTAAATGAACTGTTGAGGTGAATGAGCAATTAACCAATCGATCTAGATCAGTGAATAGCTAGAGTATGAATTACAGGTAGCTATCCAGAAGCCCTTTTTTTTTTCCCCCATATCTTTTCTTTGGCTTGTGGTGATTCCGAAGGGCCCTCTTTTAGGAGATGGGGTATTATTGCATGAGCTCCAATTACTGCCTGATATGCATTTCTTTCTTTCTTTCTCTTTTTTTTTTTTTTTTTTCTTTTCTTTCTTCCCTCCCCACTTAGGTCAGTAAAATTGTGTCCAACGTTCCCCACTTGGAGTTTCTAAACTTGAGTTCCAACCCTCTCAGTTTGTCCGTTTTAGAGAGAAGGTGCGCTGGGTCTTTCGCTGGTGTTCGCAAACTTGTGCTCAACAACAGCAAAGCTTCCTGGGAAACAGTCCACACAATCCTGCAGGAATTACCAGAGTAAGCACGGGGAGTTGGGTGTAGCAAGGGGTGCTGCTGCTTGCAGGGCAGGGCTGGCTCATCACGTCACTGGGTGAGGGATGTGTGCATGCAAACATAAGTGGCAGTGAAAAGAGATTTTCTTTTTTCTTTTCTTCTTTCCTTTGGGAGTTTGGGAACTGGCCAAGCAAATACTTTACCCTGTCTCAAAAGCTGAACTTGTGTGGCAATGCAAAGCTTGGGACTTCTCATCCCAAACCTGAATACCAAGGATGGATCATCTCCCTAACGATGCAGGCGGTGACGGGCTTCCGTCTGAGTCACTGCAGGATGAATGGCACAGTGCATACCTGTACCTCTTGAATGGGATACAGGTCTGAGAGCCTGGCCACTTGTCAAGTAATATTTATCGTGCTTTTCTGTGCAGAAGTGTTCATTTCTGTGGCTTGGCCACCGTCCACCTTGGCCGTGGCATTCTGCTTCCGGGAATGTCCTCGGCGGCTTCGTTTTGATAGCAGGTCCCTCTTCGTATGGCTTTGATGAGGACAGCAGTGCATCCCGTGTGGCTGATGAGCACTTCCCTGGCATTGGGAGGCCTAGCTTAGTTGTCTGAAAACTTAGTGAGACCTCTTCTTTTGTTAAAGGGAAGCTTTGGCAGAACCGATGACGTGGGGCAAAAAGTGCAATCTGTGTTGTGTAAAAGCACCTTGTTAAATTAAGTGGTGAGCACTGAGAGCAGGTACCAGTCACCACGGGAGTTGGCTTGGTGGCTTGTTGGGCACAAATGTGGAACACCACCCCGAGCCATCTGTCACACAGTTAATACTGGGAGGCTGGGGGAACACTTAGAAGCTGCGGAGGGAGTTTACAGATGGGAGCAGAGACATAATCAAAGCGCTCCATTTGGAGAGCTCAAAGTCTTCCCCACATCAAAGTTTCAAATCACGTAAGAGCTGATAGAGAAAGTTGTGTTAAAATGGCATGTGCATGTCCCTGTACCCGAGAGGGTAGCCATCTCCAGGTATGAGATGATGATATGATCTCTCTTCCCCTGTTCAGCTTGGAGGAGCTCTTCCTGTGCCTTAACGACTATGAAACAGTGTCTTGTTCTCCGGTTTGCTGTCAGTCTCTCAAATTACTCCACATAACTGACAATAATCTTCAAGACTGGACTGAAATTCGAAAATTGGGAATTATGTTTCCATCACTGGACACACTTATTCTGGCCAACAACAACCTCACAACCATCGAAGAGTCAGAAGATTCCCTAGCGAGGCTGTTTCCCAATCTGAGGTCCATCAATTTGCACAAGTCAGGTGAGAGCCTGGAAGGACAACGCTTCTCAGAGGCTTTTTGTTCTCTGCCTAAGTGACAGCCGTTGATCGGAGTCTCTCCTCCTGAGTGGGTGAAAAACGCGCTTGCTTTGCGCTCTTTGAAACTTCGGCCTCGGGGTGGTTGCTGACCTGAAGATTGTAGCATTAGGAAAGGAAAACGGGCAACAAATCAACTTGCCTGTCTCTCTGGGCTTTACCTGCTGCTTTTGGTAGTTAGTTGCTATCTAAAAGATGAGTTTGAGTTGCATAGGCTGGCAATGAGCTGGTAAAGGCTTTTTACTGTAGTAGTTTCCCTCTGTTTCCTGTCCCTGCCTCAGGTGCTCCTGGCTGGAGAAGGATAAATAAATGTCTGGCTGTGGAGGGGACGAAAGAATCTCATTTGCTTTTTAATCTCTGTTTTATCATGGGTAAAACAAGCGTGTGTGTAGTAGCTGTGTGGCACATAAGGGCTGAACACTCACCAGCAAAAGCCCTCTGTCATCTGTGCTCGGTTATTAGCTCACCACAAGTTCTGCTCGAGGCTGCTTTGACACTTCATCCCCAGAGAATTTTCAGCCAACGCTCCAGAAGGAGAATAAGCATTTGGTGTATGGGGAAGGGCACCCAGTGCTCGCAGAGAGGGAGCTGCGGGGCAGCTCGGCAGGGCTGCGAAGTGTTTGTGAGATGATGTGGATGCCAGAGGTTCTTCTGCAGGAGTATTTAATTCATCATCATCCTTTGTTCTTTAGAGCTTTATATGCTGTGCAAGTGATAGTTAAGTGTTAGCTGAGGTAGAAGGTATTTTGTTAACGTGCTCTGCAATGTAAGCATCAAGGAATCCCTGTAATAAAAGCTTAAAGCTAACTAGAGGAAGAAAAGCCTGTTAAGCTGGATTTGAAAGCACCGTCTCACCGAGGAGCAAGTGCTCCTTTGGTAAGTAGTTTTGCAATTTTGATGCCAGGTATTTAAGAACTCTGGATTCTGTCTTGCATTCTGATATTTTGGGAGCTGAAAATCAAATGGAAATCCTAAGAAGCATGTTAAATTTTTTTTTTTTTTTTTTTAGGCAAGTCTGCTGCACTCCAGAATTCTGTCACGTGAAGGTTTTAAACTGATGCCTCCTTTTGCAGGCTCTTTTAGCTTAGTGGAGGTCAGAGATGAGCTAAAGATAATGATTTTTAGTGAAGTTACAGCATCACAGGGTCAGGGATGGCTTTAGGCATCGGTGACCTTGGCACAGGGGTTTCAAGTGCTGTGGGGAAAGGAGACTCTCTCTGCCAGCCTCGCACACAGCACTGTGATACTTACAGGAGTTTTGTTTCTGCCCTGAAAAGAGCCCCTTCTTCTCAGTTGTGCTTGTGACGCAGAGTTTGGGCTTGAACTTGGCATTTCTTGACAGACTTATCTCAAACGAGAGCCCCGATTTAGTTCGAACTGGTGCTTTTTCTGTGGGTTGGTGGGGTTTTTTCACATTTTCTGTCCTGTGTGGACGAAGCTGTTGAACGTTGTTTGGAGAAACCAGCTGTGTAACTCAGGTTGCCAGTGTAAGCTCCTGGAACAGTCATTGGAAAAGCATCGTGACAAACATTGCCACAGCCACAGCAAAGGGCAGTGAAGGCAATAATGTTCATCTTGCCACATAATCAGGGCTGTAGTGTTGCTCAATATTAAACTATTTCATTTTACCCTCCCTCCTTGCCTTGTTATCCCAAACATCAGGTTTTGAGGGGGCTGAAAGTGGGTTAAAGACTTTTACATTAAATGGCTGAGTGGCTTCTGGGACTGTTTTACCATTGGGTCGTGAGTGGAAACAGGACCCAAGGTGGTGATGCGTGTGAGGTAAAGCCATTTGATGGCTATTTAGTGACTCCTAGAATGACAGAAGTCCTGAAAACTTCAATCCTACTGGAGGCAGCATCTCTTCATAGCTAGAGCCCTCATAACTGATGCTAGTCCATCCTTGGCAACGAGGGTCAAACACTGAATGGTCCCTAAAAAAATAAGCTCCCTAATCAGCCACAGACATCACCCTTCTAGACTTAGAGAACAGCACGAGAGAACCTAAACGACGGCGTCTCGTAAGCAGACAAAGGAGATTTTTTGCAATGCATGTTGAGCAAAAAGCCAACTTCTCAAAGAAGCAGCAGCTGACGCTCGCCTGTCACAGATGTTCTTTACTGTGTCTGATTATCTTGGATACGTGATGTGTTATCTGTGTTTGTTTAAGCAAATCTTTTCTTCCAAGCAGGTCTGCATTGCTGGGAAGACATCGACAAGTTAAATTCTTTTCCCAAGCTCGAGGAAGTGAAGCTGCTAGGAATCCCTTTGCTGCAGTCCTACACCACCGAGGAACGCAGGAAGCTGCTAATAGCAAGGTCTGTTGCTTGTTTGTGCTGCTCAGCAGGGGCGTTACGCGGCCATGAGCGGCTGGGGGTGGGAATCGGGAGGAAGAGGTTGTTAGGAGAAGGGGGTTTGTGTGAATTCACCACTCAGAAAGACTCAAGCTGGTTTTTTTTGTTGTGCGGGAAAGTGGGAGTAGTGGAAATGTGAAGTCCAGTTTCTCTACTTCAGAGATAAATCTTTGAGTCTCACAGATGCCTCTGCACACAAAACTAAACACTTCGTTTTGAATGTGCCTGGAGAAACTGCACGGAACTTGCCCTCTCTCTGGAGGGGACCGAGGTGTAAGCGACCTGGCAGGAATCTCCTGGTGTTCGTGTTGCAGCGCGTAGCTTCTGACGGCCACTGTCTTCCTGGTCACCCTGCTTGGTTTTCTTTTCTCTCTGATGGCATTTCTCGGCGTCCGCACGCAGGTTGCCGTCTATCGTCAAGCTCAATGGAAGCATCGTCGCCGATGGGGAGCGAGAGGACTCGGAGCGATTCTTCATCCGCTATTACATGGAGTTCCCGGAGGAGGAGGTCCCATTCAGGTACGCACTCTGTCGTGGAGCGGAGAGCGGGGGCCGGAGGGTGGCGAGGCAAAGGGAAAGGTGACCAAACAGATGACGTTCTGTGGGAAATCTGGGCTAGCTGTTCTGTGAAGAAAACGTCCCTCGCCTTCCTCCCGTCTTGCCTTCCTCAATCTGTTCCAGCTATTGTCGTTCTATTAGAGTGTTGTCTGATGACTTGTAGAATCACTTCTGAGTCAAACTTGGTCTTAAAGTGTCGGCGTCAAGTGCCATTAAACAACATGACTGTTCAGTTCGTGATCTTCATTGCTTCCCGGCCTCCCCGACGGCCTCCCCCACGGCTGGCTTCGTAGTCTGCCTGTGTTTGGGAGTCCCCAAAAGCCAGTACAGATCGTGCTCTCTGGTGCCAGGCCGGGATGTCTTAATTCTCTTGACCATCTGGTGTGTGGGATGTGACTGGAGATGGGAAGCTGTCCCCTCACTTTCAGGCCTGCAAATCGCAAGTCTGATGGTTTTTCATTGCCAAAAAAGTATGCCCAATGATCTGTTCATCTTGGTAAACTAATGAACTTTGACAGATGCTGTTCAGTTGCTATCTCTTCTGTGCCAGCATCTACTTACTGGTTCTTAATGGGCTGAGGAAGGATGATGGAGCATCGAGCCGCTGCATTTATGTGCCTCTTGCCCTAGAACCCTCGTGCGCTTTTCAGACAACAAAACTTGATAACCCTTTCTTTACAGAGAGGGGGTAGGACAAGAGTGTGTGTGTGTCCAGGGAGACAGACAGGGGTAGGGATAAGCAAAACAAAAGGGTAGAGAAGGTCAAAGGTGTGGGCCCGTACAGACGGCAAAGGTGTGGAAGGAATCTGGTCGGTGTTTACGTTGGCTGCTCAGTGTTTCCTCCAGCTTAACTGTCAGGTCAAATGTCTCTTGTTTTTCAAAAGCACTGTGTCTGTGACCTGCTGGTACCGCAAGGGCATGGGCGGGCTGGGGTGGGGAGCGAGGGCACGGTGCTTTGTATGAATAGTAACAGGTCCAGTAATTACAGTATTTGTTAAAGGTGTACCGGGGTCAGTTCAGAGGCAAAGGGTACTAACGCAGTCAGGGAGACAAGACAGCTGGTGATCTCTCCTGTGCCTTTTTCTGAGGACAAGCCCTGGCTTGTAATTTTAGAAGCCCTTGAAGCGGAAAAAAATGAAAGAAATATTGGAAGGGATAGCTGCAGAGGCGGAGAATGCAGGGGAGAGGAAGGGGAAGGGGAGATGGGGGCTGCGAGCTCATGGATTGTTTTCCATAACATTTCATTTCTCCAAAAACTGTTCCACATCTCTGCGTCTGTGGCTCAGGGAGGGGAGAGTAGCAGGGCAGCTGAGCCCAGCAGCTGCAGCAGAGCCCTGCCCTTAGGTGAGCAGGGCTGGGGCTGACCTGCAAAACCAGCCAGGAGAAGGCAAGGCAAGCCTCTGCACTGCAACCGGTGTGCTCGGTCATAGGTGGGGAGGGAAACTAAAGTGTGAGTGTCCCCTTGATCCTGGTGGAAGGACTGTGCTGCCCTGAGCTCAGGAGGAAGGGTTTGCACACAAGAGGGGAGGTACATCAATAGCTGGCAGCCTCTGAATCTTTTCCTGACGCACTTGCATCTCTGGGTATTGTGGTGACACGTCCAGGACACAGGTATTGTTGAGGAGGAGACGGTGGGGTGGGGGTAGCTTTAGATACTCACGAGGCTACTGTTAGGATGTGGACTTTGGGAACGGGGTGCGTGCCCCCGTGTAGTTACACAGCACCACGTACAACCGGGGTCGGTTTCCAAGTGGGAGCCCTTGTAAGAAATTACTAATACCTCCCCCACTGAAAAAGAGACTGATCTGAGCGTGCTGGCTCGGTCCTGTACTGGTAAGATGTAGGAGAATTGCCTCCCCCTCTGATTTCTTAACCTTTAAGCACTGTTGCCACCCTTTTTGTGGTCAATGGGCTCTTTGTCTGGATCCCTTCATCTGTGCAGCATTTCCAAGAGACTTGTGCAGCAGGCTGGGGGGTTGTTCTGTTCTGGAGGAGTTTTGAGCCACTACAGGCTATTTTCTATCGAGGCTGCAGACGGCTGAGAGTGTTCCTAGTGCCGAGGGCCGGGTGTCGGTTCCTGACCCCGTACGCAGCAGCCCCAGAAGGAAGGGACCCTGCCATTCTTTGCAGAGGGATTTTGTGTGTGTTTGGTGCTAAAGCTTCCTCCTTTTTGCTCCCAAATCTGGCATGGTCTCTCTGAAGGTGGTTTGCAATTAGAATCTCAGCAGGACACGCGCTGTTGCCGGGGCACAGCATCTGCACTGCAGCACTGCCTCAAGCAGAGGGAGAAGAGACACTTGGGCATGGAAAGCCCCCCACGAGGCACTCAAGGTGTGGCATGGGCTGAGCAACCGGCACGCTCGGTCCTGGCAAACCCTCCTGCTCGCCCCCCACGTCTGTGTGGGCTGCAGCTCAAAGGGCTCAGAAAGGGAAGGATATGGACAGAATCATTTCTCTCTCTGGATGTCGTGGGTTAGAGAGAAGTGTTGAGCGTACAGTGCAATATTGGCTGTCTTCTTGAGTGACGTCTTTGTGTCTGGGGGTTTTTAATGACTCCTTTACTTGTCTGGTACGCTGTTTATCTGCAGAGTGTCAGAGACACTTCTAGCCAGGCTCAGCTCTTCAGCATCCTCTGCTCTGGTAGCCAGAGTCTGCCAGGCTATGAGGGGTGGTTACAGAAGTCTCCAGGGTGCCTATTATCAGGGTACAAAAGAACCATATGAGCAGTGTGCCTTCATCCTGATGGGTCTGAGGGAAGCCAGTTGTTCAGCCTCCTAACTGTCCTTGCAGGCTACAGCTGGCATACGAGGAGCAGGCTGCAAAGCTTGTTCTGCCTTTCCTCAACACGAGAGAGTCTTGAGACAGCAGTGCCTGTCCCTCTGCGTATTTACAGCACGTGTTTGGGTAACCTTAGCCCGCTCGTGGTACTTTCTCTCTCAGCTTGCTTGAGTTTTGTCTCTCATTTTATCCTCTTCCCACTGCCAGCCCTGTTCACCATGGTTTACCTTAGTGCATGAATGGTGGCAGGACTTTTCTGGTCAGCATGCAAGAAATTGTTGCTGGTCTGCAGTGGAAACTGTGCCGCAAAGAAATCCTCGGCGTCGGAGACACGTTAGCCAGGGCTGGCTCTTACTGCGGGCGGTAGCCCAGTGAGTAAAACGCGGCGAGTGCGTTGTCTCCCCTCAGCACTAATGGCCCTTCCAAGTAAATAGGCCTGATCCTGTCACCCAGCTGACGGGGAGAGCAGGGCACCAGCCTGCCCGTGGGCGCTCTGAGCTGGTGAAGGTTCATTTTGTCCGTGAGACTAGGGAAATCCTAGCGTGCTGCGTCTCTTACCTCATTTCCCGGCAGACAGAGGGTCTGCTGTTCTCCAGGAACATTCCTGCCTTCATCAGGACTCCCTGGGGCCACCCAGCCTGCCAGGTCCCATCATCTCTCGACAGGGGCCATGGCACAGCACCGATCGCATTCAGCTCCGTCTCGGGTCGGGAACAAAAAGACCTTTCTGTACGGCGCGGAGCGGAGCGCCTCTGAAACGTTACCTTTTCTCGGCAGCTCTTGGTCTTTGTCAGTTCAATCCCATTGTGTTTTGTGTGGCCGTTTCGCCTCTTTCCCAGCCTGGCAGGGGAGATGCAGCCTTGCCCAATCGCAGCGATGCCTGCTGAAGGCGGCGGGAGGGTGAGATGGGCTTTCCACTGCAGTCCCTGAGAGGGACCCTGCGAAGGACAGTCAGAGAACTTGGCTCAAAGGAGAACTTGATGGTGGAGTGTGTGGCTCTGCGAGTGAAATTCCCATGTTGTTTTAGAGTAAGTGTGAAGAGTCAGTTGACAAGAAGTCCCGTTTGTTGTCAGCTTCCAAATTGTGCAGCAGCTCACCTTGATTTGGTGCTCTTGGTGATCCCAAGCTCAGCGGAGTGTAGCATTTGGGACCCAGATGTCCTCTTGGAAAACAGCAGCAATGTCTGAATGACAGCCATAGATGCTGTCAGTCTAGACTGAGGACTGCATGCTTTACGTGAGCTCTAGTTGGCTCTGGAACTCTTCAGCAAAGCGTTTTCACTACGGGAGGCGTAGAATCTTGTGAGTGTAGTGTCCTCCCTTTCTTCCAAACCACACTGCAGCCCCAGCTGAGGTTTCTCAAGTTGTAGGTGCCCAGTAGAGAGCTTCAGTGCTCAGATGTGTGCTCTGGGAGGTGTCATGCTGGTGGTGGGGAATACAGGACTCGTACCATCAGGTTTATTCCTCGTGGATGTCTTTATGGGTCATCAGACCTGACTCAGGGAGAATGTTGTCTCACTGAGGAACATTCAGCTCCCCAAAGTGTAAGAGATTTGGCAGCGAGTGGAGAAGAAAGACAGGGTTTTCCTTTTGTCGCTGTTGGGCAGGAGACTTGTATGAAGAGAGCCATGCACTTAGGGGCTTTGAATGCTGGCTCGGCAATACTCCTTACTCATGAGAGTCTCATCCATCCTTCTCACCTTGAGTGAAGTGCTGCTTAAACTGCGAGATGTTTCGGAAGAGCCATATGCTAGGGAGCTAGGCTCCCTCACAGGGGATGAGGACAGCTCGTTGCTGTCTAGGTTTTGGTTTTCATAGAATCATAGAATGGTCGGGGTTGGAAGGTACCTTGAGATCATTGAGTCCAACCCCTCTGCCAGTGCAGGAGCACCCAGGGCAGGCCACACAGGAACAGATCCAGGCAGGTCTTGAAAGTCTTCAGAGAAGGAGACTCCACAGCCTCTCTGGGCAGCCTGTGCCAGGCTCTGTCACTCTTACAGGGGAGTTTTTCCTCGTGTTGAGGTGGAACTTCTTTTAGCTATCATTAAAGAGTTCTGGGCTGTAGATGAATTGCACCTTGGAATCTGTGCTTACCCTCTTCTCATCTGGTCACCGTCCTCTGCGTGCAGATGTTTGTTTATGCTTTGCAACCTCGAATGAAGTGGCAGCTAAAGTGGGGTAGTACCATCAAGTGAAGCAGAAACCGAGTTGTGAAACAGGCATCAGCTGCAGGAGCCACTCTGCTGTAACTCTGCACTTGTTTGATTTTTTTACAGGTATCACGAGCTGGTCACTAAGTACGGGAAGCTGGAGCCCTTGGCAGTCGTGGATCTTCGGCCGCAGAGCAGCGTGAAGGTGGAGGTTCACTTCCAGGACAAGGTGGAGGAGATGTCGATCCGTCTCGATCAGACTGTGGCAGAATTGAAGAAGCACTTAAAAACTGTCGTGCAGCTGTCAACGAGCAACATGCTGCTCTTCTACTTGGACCAGGAAGCTCCTTTTGGTCCGGAGGAGATGAAATACAGCTCGCGAGCACTGCATTCCTACGGCATTCGGGATGGGGATAAAATTTACGTGGAGCCCAGAATGAAATAGCCTCTTTTGACCTTGTGAGTGCACACACGTGCACGCGCTCGCCCCACACACCCACACACATGCATTAAGGAGTTTTGCAAGGTTTTTATTTCAGTCGGTTGGTTGAGGTTTGGTTGTGTTTCTGTAGCAGGTGATTTCTTAGCCCGGAGGAAGTGCCCTGATCTGAGAACCATGCCCACCATCCACTGCAGGTGACCTTGAGGTGACAATTGACTTCAGTGCGTGTGTTTCAGTGTGTGCAATACCTTGTTGTTTTCTTCGATGCTCCGGTATACTCGTGACTCGGCATGAATGGTCAGTTGCTCAAGCTAAAGAATGAATGCTAGGGTCCATAAGGGAGAAGAGAGCCTGGTGTAGAATTTGACCTTTTTATTTTTTATTTTTTTTTAATTTTTCTATATTTTGGGGGGTTTGGCTCCACCAGAGCACCCTTTGGCCTAGCGATCTGTCTGCAGCTTGAGCTTACTGAACTGGTTTTTTGCAGCTGGATGCTGTTTCAACCTTTTGTTGCACTCGAGTTCACTGAAAAGATCCAAAACAGTGTTCTGCTTGATTCAGAGCTCAGGTACTTAGTGCATTCACTTGACTCCACTGGGTTGGTTTTTACTGAGTGCACAAAATGGGGGAAAGAAAGAGACCTTATTAGAAAGAAACCATTTCTTTTCAAAACACACGCTCTCTATCCACGCTGTCCTGTTCTGCTTTTCGGGGTTTAGATTTCTGTACCCATCTCACCCAGTGTCTGCAGCCCATGGCACTGGCAGCCCGGAGGCAAAGGGACCTTTGCCATGCGCGCTGCAGAGTGAGGTTTGGAAGGCAGTGGATGGGCGCTGCGTTGGAAGGGCTTTTTAGAGTGACAGGTCAAAAAGGGGTGGAAGAGCAGCTCCCTCGTTGGCAGCGATTCACCCCCACGATGCTGAATTGATCCTCCAGTATGCACTTAACCTTGTACCAGTTGGTGCTAGAAGTGGAACGGCTAAAATTGCTCTCCTGGGAGAGAGTAAGAGTGGAGTTGGTGTTTGTTGCTGTTGCACCAGAGGTGAGACCTAGCGCTTTCCCCAGGGGCTCCTGGCTGGGGGGGAGTCCCTGCTGAGGGTCCCAACTAGGAGAACGTGTTGGCTCGGATCAGTTTCTAGAAGCTGAGTAGAAAGCAACTTAGACTCACATGTATTGTAAAGCAGGTTTTCCCTAGCTGCATTGTTTTCCCCCCACACGCACCTTGTAGGCATCGTGCTGCTGCTTAAGTTAGCCCCCGTTTTCTACTGCAGAGCAGATTCCCTTTCTTGTGTGATGAAATCCTCCTTCCTTTACCTCCCTTGTCTCGCTTTCTTGTGTTCTCCCTCGTTCCTTTATCCTCCTGACAAGTTGAAGACTTTTCAGATGACTTAGTTATAAGCAGCTGCATTAAAGTTTGGGAAGCTGTGCAGTGAGGGCTTTAGTTACACACGAACTTCTGACCTTAATTTTGAAATCCTCCCTTTTCCCCACATGCACTTTCTTTCCCGTGATGCTTTTGTCCACATCACCGAGCTCCTTTTATATTCTTGGAGTTGTGTATTTCTCTTCATATTTTACCTAGATCATGGGGTAGGACAAGAAGGGGATAAAGTATTATAGTCTTCAGGTTCAGGGTGTGGGGACTGCTTGGAGGGGAGTAATTCCACATCCAGCATACAAATGGATTTAAGACAAACTAACAATTTGTGCCTCTTCCCCCTGCCAAAAATGTCAATCTCGTGGCCCCGTTGGGACGAGCAATAGGAAATGGAGCAAGACTGGCCGTAGGTAGTGTAGAGGCTGCGGCACAGAGCCATGGTACCCGTAAAACAAGAGAGCAGGGAGATGGCAGCAGTGTAACATAAGATGATGCTTTTATAAGCTAGAGCTTTACTGAAGATGTATTTTCCATTTGGGCAGAGAACGGCGTTTGCTGCCTTCTAGCAAAACTCTTAAGCCAACACTTCTGTATGATATTTACGTACATACGCATAGGAAGAGGTGTGTTTAATAAGATATTTTGTTATAAAGCAAAGTTTTATGAAGATATGGTTGTTTAATATTAGAAGCCTATTTCTCCCCTTGAAGTCCAGTTTAAGCAGGATACCCCTCAGTTGCTCCAGTGTCAGAGGGAAGCGACCAAAGGGGATGCAAAAGTATCTCTTGACCTAATTCTATAGAGCAGTAATTGCCTATGTGGAATATTTAGAGCATTGTAACTGGTATTAACGAGATGCTGTAACTCTTGACCAACTTCCTCGGCACAATTAAATGTTTTGGTTTCGGAGAAGGAAATAAACAAAGACCATTAAAGAATCGGATGGGATGTAGAGAAGACCCAAGAATGTGCTTTTAATGTTCGCCCACAAAAGGTTAGCCTGTCTGCGAAGAGAACGGTGCTGTCACCGCGCCAGCTCAGAACTGACAGTGAATCACGCGTTTATTTACAGTGGACCTGGTGGGAACTGGTGGAAGATGGAAAAAAAAAAAAAAAAAAAAAAGAGAACACCTACTGGCATACACCTACTGCATCCCACGCAGCTGCCAGGGATGTGGTGCCAACACCCAGACCAGCTCCTCTGGTCTATTTGGGTCAACAAAAGTCATGATAATGAGTATCACAGCCTTGCTGCTTCATCGGGGGAAGGTTGCTTCTGGAGGAAGTTCTCAAGCCACTCACCCTCTGTGCAGCTAGCAGAGCACTCGGGGTGGAAACCAGAAATCTTGGTTGGCTTCCCAAGGAGAGAGTGTCACATCCGAAGCCCAGGGACAGTTTATGAGTCCAGGTGATTGACTTTGAAAAGTAGGGCCAAATGGTGCGTGACCAACGTGGCAAAATATCCCGAGCTGACTGACTTTCCTTTTCTAAGACCTGCTGAGAAAGGGTCTTGTATGTGTGCCGTGTTACTGCTTAACAGGGGACCTTGTCTTGGGGAGAGATGGGGTTTGGGGCCACCAGCGGATGCTGAGAATCCAGGAGGGTCGTGAGAGGGTGGGCAGTTTGGTTTCGGCCAAGGCAGTGTTCCCGAGAGGCTGTGTCCCGGTGCTGTTGTCATGCACCCGCTTCTGCAAAAGGTCCCTGGTTCTGTCGTGTTCCTTGGAGAGAATGGAGTTGCAGGCATCTCTAGCACTTGTGTCCTCCTATCCGAGGGCTACTTTAGGCAAGAACTGTTCTGTTGTTCATGCATAGAAGTCTGCCGCGGGCAGGCTACGCAGTGGGCAAAGCACCTGGTTCAGAAGGAACTGGGTGACAGCTATATACCAAAGCGTCGCACGGCTCTGCGTCTCGGGGTCGGATGCTGTGCCGTTGTGTTTTTGGGCATGTTCCTCTTGAGTATCCATGTTTTGACCAGATGTTTCAGGCGGGTCCCTTAACGGGCGGTGCTATGAATACGCACGGGGTGGTGACTCCGCTGCGCCCTGGGTGGGATTTGTAACCCCTTTTACTGGGAGTTGCGTACATCCCGGAGGCAGATGATGGTGCGTCCCGCGGTGGCTCGGAGCAGCTCAGGGGAACTGCTGCTGGGGAGAGGCTCTCGGTTTGCTCTCGCCCACTCAGGTCTGTCATCTGAAGAAGGCGACGTGGCGGCTCTGCCTCCGTTGGTTGCCGGTTTTGCTTGTAAATGAGATTCTGTAGGTTCTGTTCGTGCGAGGATTTGAGAAATGCAAACGAGGTGCTGAAAGCAGCCCAGGGGCTGAAATATGTATTCCTGGCAGCTGTGCCTCCCTCATTTGAATGTGGCACTTCCATAGGCAGCGGAGAGACGCCTTCCCCAGAGCAACGTTAGAGGGGCTGTAGCCATCTCAGGCCTTTGCCTCTGTGATTGCTTTTCTGCAGTTACTGGAAACTTCAAATATAATTTAAACATGAAGGTCTATTCTTGCTCCCTATTAATCATGCATCCATATGTAATTTTAAAGAAAAAGGAAGAACTGTAAGTCCACCTCGTTTTTTATTCTGGTTTCTCTCAAGGGGAATATACTTCCCGCTCACAGAATTTGCCTTTGGTTTGCTCGCAGACTTAGCAGTGGAATTCAGGCCAAATAGGTAATTGGTTTGGATCAGTTCAATAAACTTATGTAAGTTTTTACAAAACAAAACAAAACAAAAAGTGTCCTGAGTTTTGCACTTTTGTATTCCCCAAAGCAAACCGTTTCCCTCGGTCTCGCCCACGTGCTTCACACACACTGCTGGGAGGCTGAGAGCTGCCCAGATGGTTTGTTCTGCTGACTGTTGGTGCCGGCTCTCTGCCTGGTGACCTCAAGCACAGCCACCTCACTCCTGGTGACCTCGGGCAGAGCCACCTCACTCAGGTGAAATGCCGCCTGTTGAAAGGAGAAGTCGCAGGGCTGCAAGACCTAGTTGTGTTCCGGACTGTGTTTCTGTGTGCTGGTGACTCATCTGCACTTCCAGGTGAGGAACAAGGCTCAAGCTCGCTGTTTCCTGCTCCATGGCCTTGGTGGGACTGGCCTTGAGGTTAAAACAAGTTTCACCCTCGAGGAGAGGCTTCTTATTGCTGATGGGTAGGGCAGTGTGGCCCACTAAAGCAGTAGTCTCATGCTGGCCCGCACCAAACAACCCTGGGGAGAGGCAGGAGGAGGGAGATCCACACAACTCCTGGGCAAAACCCTTGCCGGGGCATCTTCCCTGGGCTGGGCCAGACCCCTTGAGAAGGTGCTCCTGCGGTTGCTCTGCCAAGGTCAAGCAGATGGAGACCCCCTTGTCTCATCTTTTACTGCTTGTATTTTTCTTCTTGAGGTCAGTCACAGGAAGGAAGTTTTCTGCTAGAAGAAAAAAAAAAAAAAAGATAAAAGTGGTTGTTTGGTGGTTTGTTTAGCTCCAGCGTGCTCTGAACTGTGTGATGGGACCATCCTTGTCCAAGTGAAAATAGCCTAGAAGACAAAGTCTTCCCCAAAGAGACACTGAAACTTAAAACTTTACCACGTAGACTTGCCCGGGACAAAGAGGACCAGAATATTAAACTGACAGAGGAGCAGAGGGAAACCTTTTTTCACCAGTTTTTTCTGTCCTACAAAACAGGATGAGAAGACTCAATCGATTTTCCTATGGCTGGTAACATTTACAATTTGTATGGGAGAGCAAAGAAGAGCCAGGGTGCATGGAATGGCAGCCTGGAAGTCATCTGCCCCTGGAGTATCAGTCAGTGCTTTATAATCCCCCTGTCCTCCTAAAGTAGTTACTGGTTTAGAAAAGGGAGAAGAAAAAAAAAAAAAAAAAAAAAAAGCCTTTTTTAAAAACAAAAACAAACAAGGAGAAAAATAAAGGAAACTTCCTGCTAGCAGGGCTATGCTTGGAGGATAAAAAGAAAGCAAACTCTGGGATTTGCTGAGGAGGTGGGGTACTGCCCTGATGAAAACTGCTGAAGTAAGATCGGGCACGTCAGGACTGAACTTACCACATTCAATTCTCAGAGCACCCGGGGTCCTGGGAAAAAAAAGTCTGGGCTTTTAGCTGCATCTGGTTTGGCTGCTGGCATCCCTGTCACCTCCGTTCCTGAGGAAGGGTGGGGATAGCCACCGCCTAGCAGGCAAAAGAGGTAGTAAAAGTCCCCCACCCGAAAAGTCAGAAGGGAAGAATCTTTCTGCCAAGGTTGGTCTGCGTGGTTTTGTCTGTGAGAACGTGGCTGTTTTCCCACCGCAGACTGGTGGGGTTGGAGCACCGCCTGTCTTAGCTGAACCTTAACGCAGGCTGTGGAAGTTCAGCTCCCTAACGGGGCTCTGCCCATTGCTTCCTTCACCCCTCGGCCAATATTCGACTTCTCCCTCTCTCATCTGACATCACTGGGAATGAAATCAAAGCCGAGATCTTATCTCAGAGCAGATTGGGCTCAGATGAAGAGCTGTGGTCTGTAACACAGCTTGAGTCTTACAGCCTGCAGACCTTCAGCAGGTACCGCTCTCCAGGGCTAGCGAAGGTGCCACGCGGCGTCAGCAAGGGTGTGCTGGAGCCAGCCCGTTGGCACGGCTGGAAACCGCCAAGTGGCAGCCACCCCCGAGGACCAAGAAGCATCCTTGCTAGTTGCTCAGCTCAGGTGGCCACGGAGAACAGGCACGGGGGGCCAGGGCACCCTCACTCAGCCCCTTATGTCCCCATCCTGCATGTTGTTGCACGCTTATGGACAACTCCTCCTCACCTCAGCTACACCTGCAGCCCACGGTGTTGGCCCTCAAGGGAGTTGTGTATCTCACAGCCCAGACACCAGAGGCAGGGAAAATCCCTGTAGCAACAGTGGGTTGTATGGGTGAAAATGGCAATAACGCTCACAGCCATCCCCCCGTCAAAAACCCACCAGCCTGAGTGCAAACACCAGTCCTTCCAGAGAGGGTGGAAGCAGGAGCAGCACTGGAAACCTCTCCGGTGGCTTTGGAGAGAGCATGCTGCGCTGGGTAAGTTTTTTCTTCTTCCACCTGTAAAAGCAGGAGTAAGTTCTGTTACAGAAAGTAAAGCAAAACTTGGATGGAAAAATAGCTCCATTGAAACTTTGGGGCACTGCCTTTGAACAGTGCTTTAAGCCTAGCACTGTTTAATGCTAATCCTGTAACATTATATAGATGGGCTTTTTTTTTTTTTCATTTACACAAAGGAGGAAGGGGCTCAATTCTTCTGAGTTGTGTTTTTTGTTGTTGGTTTTTTTTTTTTTTCCTTCAGCAAAAAGCAGTGCCAAGCAACAGACCCGCAAGCCCAGCTCCGGCTCGCTGACATTTCCATCTGAATCCACCTGAAGGGGGTGAGCTTTTGGGGAAGAAAGAGGCTTCTCTCCCTCTCCAGGCCAGAATCTGATCTCCAGATTAGCTTGCTGGTTATCAATAGAGTCAACAGTTGTGATTGCAACTCAACACTCCTCCAGCCCTGGAACAGCATCGAAGAAAACGGACTTTTCACTTGCAGGAGGAAAGGGACCGAGGCATCGTTTCAGTCACCAGCAATACTTGGCAAAGGAGGACGGGCATGCATTCTCCACCGACATAGGATTTCTCCCTGCTTTACCAAGACTGGTCTAAAGTTTCAGACCTGATTGCTCCTCTAGTCTACAAAACAGGTTGGTAATATTATTTTTTTTTCAATGCCTAAAAAAATGTATTTTTGAATGTGATATGTTAAGTAACGTAGTGTTTGGAGCCGGTCTCGCTCGTGTTCTTGGACTGCCCCAGTCTCCACTAGTCATTGTCTGCCTGGTCTCTGCTCGTGAATCTGGGGAGGCTCAGTTTTACGATCTATATAAAACCCTTGTCGTCCTCCTTTCAACTTTCCAAGATAGGGAGTGTGGTAGAACTTCCCGTGGTGCAGTGAATTTTTCTCAAGGCAGAAGGCAGGTGCTGGAAACAGGCTGTGACCAGCGTTGATGAGAGTGGCTCGCTGAGGAGCAGTGAAGCAGGGACAAACTTTTTCTTACACCACATTTCACGCTTTCTGAGCTCCCGGTAACAGGAGTCAAGGGGAAGCGATGTGGGACGGATGATGGCACAGTCCCTGCCGTAGTCCTGTGCTCTGTGCATTACGTATGTATGGGAGTATACTTAGAAGGAGTTGGAGCTGTTGATCCCTGGATGCTATAGAGCCAGATCTATCGGGAGAACATAAAGAGGTGCTGGTTTTTGTAGCTGGTGTGTCCATGCAATTGAAATGCATGGGATGTATAACGCTGATCAGATAGAGAGGTGGGTTTGGAAACTACGTGTGTACCTAACACAGAGGTGCAGTTTGTGTCTGTAGTTGCTCGTGTGCTGTTCCAGTGGCACGCACACTGGGAGCAAGCAGTACCTTCCTGTGAGCTCTCCACGAGCCGTGCCTCGGTGTAATGAAAGGAAGCACCGGGCGAAGAAATCAAAGCAGGTGTCGTAGTGACATTTTCTATTGGATTAATAAGGAGTAACAAATTGCATTAGGCACGGAAGGAATTAAAGCTGGCACAGGATTTCGCTTTCATTTTCCCAGCCCTGTGTCTGCTTCTCTCTCTATCATTGATTCCTGTACAGCAAGGAGTTCCCAGCTGTGTAAATGTTTGTGCTTCTTCAGCACTCATCAAACCCCATAAGCGATCGTTGTGTGAGGCAGCGCAAAGCATCAGTCGAAGTGGTGTCTGAAGCTCCTCAACCATGAGATCGCGCCGCAGCTCGGCACCGGCTCTCGCCTTCAGAGCAGCGCGAGGCTGTTCCCCTTGAATTCAGGCAGAAGGCTCCATCCTCGCACTTGGCGGGTTGGGGAGAAATTGCTTTCGAGCTCTCGGGAGAACAGACGGCCCACGGAAAACCAGGGCTATTTACAACTTCCCAATGCTGCGTGAAATTAGCAACAGCTCTTCTGTGTGGTGCTGGCCTCACCTTGGCAATACCTGCAGGGCCCTTCGCTGCTATCACCGGGGAGGTCTCATTACACCACTTAACCCTTGCAACCACTTAACATTTGGGGTTTGCCTGGCAGGCAAGGGACCTTCATCTCTACAATGTCTGCATGTTGGCAGCAGTTGAGCAGCTTTGGGAAGCAGCGGCGGCCAGCACCACCCAGGCTTTGCTCAAGAATGCGTTTTCCTACCAATATGATGCATGTCCGTGTTTCCTTCCTTCCTGTAGGATGAACAAGCGATCGTTTCTTGGAACCTGGGTTGCTCTTTTGGTGATAACAGTGCAGCAGCGAGGTGAGTATCTCCTGCTCGGGTGCTGGGAGGCCGATGTTCGTTCACTGTGTCAGGAAAGCTGTCACCTCAGAGCAGTGCTGTGCCCCGAGACCTGAGACCTATGGACAGCTTGGAAAATACACTCAGCCCCTTGGATGGAGCAAGGACAAGAACCAGGGAGATCTGGGGAAGGATGGCTGATTTTAAGGGTGAGCGTGGAGCGGGGTGGTGGGCGAGCTCAGGTGCCAGTTTTGCCCGAGTGACATCTTGCATCATGGGAGATGGATCGGCAGCCTGCGCAAGTGGCCCTCGCTTTGTTGAGAGCAACGAGGCGACGATAGTTGACATTAAACAAGGAGCTGGTGGGCGACACGGAATACAAAACTGGCAGAAAACGGGCTCCAGAAAACGTTGAGCTCGGTGAGCATTTTACATGTGTGTGAATATGTGATTTATATGGGAGGGGGTGTGCACATGGGGCGTTCTGGAGGTGGTTGGTGATGCTCTGGCCCGTCGCTATGAAATAGGAGTTTGAAAAATTTCTAGTGTTAGGACTGCTGAGCAGGCTGACCAACCTACGACCAGTAAAGGACAAGCTGGGTAAACTGGGTAAGTGATAGCTGAACATGATGGTTTGCAGGTCATGAGGTTCCCCTGGGGTGCCTGTGGAGGACATCTGACAGCAGACGTGGAGGTGCCTCTGGAGGGGTCGCAAGGCTGCAGACTGCAGCAGGAAGCTTCTCCTTTTGCTCGCACCCTGTTTCTTGTGGTGCATTTTGTTTTGTGAAGAGGTGATGGTCACATCTGGGCTGGATGAGGTGCCGAACGACCTGCTCTGAGCGTGGGATCAGCCCTGCTTTGGGCAGGAAGTGAGACCAACTGGCAGTCAAGGGCCCCTTCTGAGCCATGATTTTCTATGGTTTTGAAACTCACTAGTCTCGTGGAGAAATAAAAGCACGTCCAAAACTGAGGTGAACAGAGTCGGAATTGTTCAGGGCCCGGTGGCTCTTGTCAGCCAAGATTGAATGTCACAAGGACAGGGTACTGCTTTTCTACATCAAAGAGGGGAGAAGCAGGAGAAAAACCCAGGAAAATCCCCATTTGCCTGTGAGGAGCTACACCAGTAGCTAACTGGAAGAAACAGGGCATGAGATGAGAGAAGCAATCTGTCAAAGGACGTGTGCCCTAGAGGCAGAAGTATCCACTTGTGACTCAAGCTGAAGGACTCTAGTCCGGTAGAAAGTGGCAGACTTGTATTGAAACACATCTAAACTGTCTTCTGAAGTACTCTTAGGAGAGACAATTCTGTTGATCAGCAGGACCTTTTAGCAGGAAACCTCATTCTGCCAGGAAAGGTTGGAGCAGTCATGACAATTCAGGCTGTAACCCAGCACTGGGAGCACTGGGGTCTGGCAGGGAGGGCTGCCCAAGGCTCCCGGGAGGGCTCTGCTGCGCTGGCAGGAGGAAGGTGACTGCTGCCTGGAGTGTGGCCCTGGGGGGTCAGTCTTGGTGCTGTTTGGTCCTCAGGCACCTGAGCACTTCACCATCTGAAACAGCAACGTCCTGCCCATCTTGGAGCAGGAGGGGACAGAGCTGTTGCCCTTGTCCCAGTGTGAAGCCAAGGCGTAGGCATTATGACTTGACCACAGTCACGCGGAAAGCAAAAGGTGCAGCTGCCAGCTGTGTGCACCTCTTGGGGTCACTTCGCTATTGCCCTAAATAACCTGTAGGTGATGCTGAGCCTGCCCCAGAGTGAGTCCCAGAGCTGACACCTCTGCCCCGGCTTGAGACAACCTTTGCCTGATGGCGGTGCTGGGTTTTGGTGCTGTTTTCCTCAGTGGCCACGACGCAGAATATGCATCGTGGCCAAGTACCAGTTTGGCGAGTCACTGTTGGGCCCCTGCCTCCAGCACACCGCCAAGTTTCACCCCCCTCCCCGAAGGCTTAGTGACTTAGGTGCAGGCTGGTGGCCAGCAGACCTTTGGCATCCCCAGCACATCCACACCAGGGAAGGAGATGACGGCAAGGCTGTTATTTCTCACTTCACAGAAGGTCATCATCCCCGAGGCCCCTGTTGTGGCCTCTCTGGAGTCAGGCCCAGTCCTGATGTTGCCATAAGAACTCTCTTCTCCCTCTTTCTAGCTCACACCATGGCAAGTCTGTATCCGTTCTGGCAGAACGACACGAAAACACCCAAAGTCGATGATGGAAGCTCTCCTGAGATCAAGATCTCCATCCCATTCATCTTTTTTGGAGCTCCGTACAGAAGCATTTATGTAAGTGGAGAAGCAGACCTTCCCTTGATTCTTTTCCTTGCCATTAGCAGCCGCATTTTAAACGCGCTCTCCCTATCGTCAGGACTCGGAAGATTTATTGGCACCTACCTGACAAGTTCCTACATTTCATGAACTGATAGGTTTTATGATTAAGAAAGTCAAAGGTATATTTAATGGGCTAATGTTCATGGGGAAGGAATATAAAAGGCAATAAATTTTTTTTGTAGGTGATTAAATGGTACAGCAAAGCGAAGGCCTTGACACGAGGAACATTATTCCTGTCGCATGACAAGAAATAAGAACATGCAGAGACCTGCAGGGGAGGGAAAAAAGGGCAATGGTTTGGACCCATATGCGGGTGCCCGAGACAAGGACAGGCGGCTGCTGTTCTCAGGTGATGGCACAGCAAGAGCCCGGCAAAGGGGACACCAGCTCCTCCAGGCTGGGCTGAGAGAGTGTACTTGAGCGCATCAAAGCAGTGCCTTAGATAGGGGCAGATCCGAAGTGCGTAGGAGGCCTGGTTTGCAGATTGTTAGGGGTTTGTGCCGCTTGGGGTTTCCTGCACTCGGCCTTTGGCCATCACTGGTTGGATGAAGGTGAATCTTTGCCTAAATGGTCAGGCTGTCTCACCAACTGCCATTATTACAAACCACCTTCTGCCAAAAGTAGTTCCCTCCATGTTTTCTGATAAACCAGCGACTTCCCACTCCCGTGGAGCCTCACTCAAACGGAAGTGGATCTCTCTTTGCAGGTCAACAACAACGGTGTGATTTCCTTCAACGCGCTCGTCAGCCAGTTCACACCGGAAGTCTTTCCCCTGACAGATGGCCGGGCCTTCATCACGCCCTTCTGGGCGGACGTGCACAACGGTATCCGGGGAGAAATCTACTACAGGGAGAGCACGGACCCCGAGCTGCTGAGGAGAGCCTCCAAAGATATCCGCAAGCACTTCAAAGACATGTCCTCTTTCTCTGCCAGCTGGATCTTCATCGTCACCTGGGAGGAAGTCACTTTCTATGGAGGAAGCAGCACAACACCGGTAAGATTGATCGGCTGTGCTTCTGGGTGGGTGGTGGTTGATGGTTGAGAGTATGTCTGTGTGCATGGATAGAACTGTCCTGACCTTTGTGCATCAAATTGAGGGAGTCACTTTGTGTCACCACGGCTTGTGGCCGGAGGAGCGCTGCTGTCCTTCCATTCTCTCCCATGGGAGCCCATATGAGTCCCACTCCCTGCTCCCAGCTCTCCGGGGAAAGCAGTCGCCTCTTCAGTGTTTGTAGGCAGCGTGTCTAAACGAGGCTCCAATGCCAGTTAGGAGCTTTCAGCTCAATCATAGTGTGGTTATTTTTTGTTAGATGCAAATGCAGATTTCGTTTTCCCTCGGGATGGTGATGCACGACCTTCACTTTGCCTGTTAATGCACAGTGATAAAACAGCTCTTTGTGCAGGGGGCTGCAGGGACCTTGGAAGAAAGGCCTGTCATGTCAAAACTTCAGCTCCTTTGCAGTAGCTCTGTCGTGATATAAACCACTCAAGGCTCCCACTTGTTCCTCTGCTTTCAAGTTTATGAAGCCTGATTCCATTCCAAGGCTCATTATCATGGCAGTAACAGGGCCAGGGTGCTGGGCGAGACCCAGCAGCACCCAGTAGCGGTCAGCCCAGTGCCGAAAGCAGCCTCGCTGCACGCACGGCATCCGAGTGTGCCGAGGTGCGTGTGCTTGGGGCGCGCACATAGAGCAGGTTCCTCCCGAGACTCAGACGTGGCGAGTGGGGCCCAGGGATGGTACAGAGAATAAGGGGCACACTTTGCATCCTGTCCTGATGTAGGACTGGAATTCACCTGCTCTCTGAGGAGTTGGAGACAGGAAAGAGAAAACAAGAGTTTTAATTTGTATTTATTAATCAAAAAACCTTTTCCTTTCATCCTGGGATGGACTTTTCTGGGGCAAAGGCCAAAATGCTTTCCCTGCAGCGCTAGTGCAAGAGGGTGGTGAGGGCATCTTGTAGAAAAGGGTTGAGCAGCTGCTCTGAAATTGTGTGTGGACGTTGAGATAGGAAGAGGAAAACCAAAGGGAACACTGACAACATTTCTGTGATGACAACTGACCCACCTGCCCGGGGAGACTGACCCAGACTGCCCAGCCAGGCTACCAGCTTGGCCTCAGTCCAACTCTTACATGTCCATGAAGGTGCAAGTTGTATCTTGGGCAACACAACGGCAGTGAGATGTTTGCGGGGCATGAACAGCTTTTAAATATATGGTTAATATGTGATCTCCAACCCCAGCTGATGTGGTTGAGGCTCACCAATCCTTCTCTGGAGGCATTCAAAACCCACCTGGGTGCATTCCTGTGTGACCTGATCTAGGGGATCCTGCTCTAGCAGGGGGATTGGACCAGATGATCTTTCGAGGTCCTTTCCAACCCTGAACATGCTGTGATTCCGATGTCACGTTGTCGGTGCTGAGCCTCTGGTGTGTCACAGGTAGGGCCTGTGCAGAAGTTTGGGGTGCAGACAGCGAGCAAGGGATCCCTGCTACCGTTTGGGGAAAGGGTTGTTTAGGATTAGCCTGTGTACTGTGAATGCCAAAAGCTGGCTGCTGCTGTCTGGAGGAGTTGGCTCTGATAAACAGTTCTGCTCTTTTCCATTTGTTAGAGAGGCTTGAGATTTAATGCATATTTTTTTGCCAGTCCTGGCAGTGCTTGCAGAAAAAAACCCACCATATAGATATATATATATATTTGCAGACAGCAAGCAATATAGAGATTCGTGTATTGCCTGAAGAATTACATTTGCAACACAATGCAATTTATTTTGTTATAGTGCAGTTTTCCTGTTCAGTAGCAGCCAGGGCTCTGGGTTGGCACGTGGAACAGCACGATGCAACTTAAG
Organism: Megaceryle torquata; assembly: GCA_024611175.1. Classification (NCBI taxonomy): domain Eukaryota; kingdom Metazoa; phylum Chordata; class Aves; order Coraciiformes; family Cerylidae; genus Megaceryle; species Megaceryle torquata. The sequence continues at coordinate 25,454 of JANIJG010010168.1, read as the reverse complement.
CAGGAAATTCATCGCAATGCAGAAAAGCTGCAGAAAACAATATTGCGAATGTGGCCTCGGGGACACTGCGGTGACTGTCTCTCGATGACACCCGAGCAAGCAGCTTTGGCTTCCAAGAGCCTCGTTAGACAGCTAGGGTGCTGTGAGCACTGAACATGGAAAGGTTTGTCGTTCGTGTTAAGAGCTCCTAACGAGGAGTGCCAGACATCTTATAGCTCCCAGTACCAGGTCAGCTCCCACCACCCTCCACCAGGCACCTCACCAGAGTGGGGTTTGTTGCTCCGTCGAGGAGCTGTTGTTCCACTGCCAGTGATACTTTCTTTATGTGTCTGTGCCTTCCAGTCTCACAGTCATGGGAAAGGACTTGGCTAAAGTGAGCAAGTGTGCTGAGGTGGTGAAGGGGAAAGCAGACGCAGGAGGCAGAATCTTGGGGAAAGGACCCAGGGGTGGAAAATGATGGCTTCCCATTAGCTTGCTCTCCCCCTCGCCCCAGTGTGAACTGTGCCATTTGCAGCTGCCGTGAGGCAGCTCTGCCCACGCCTCTCACTCTCCCTGACAGCTCGTACAGGCTGCTTCGCCTCCGTTTTCAAGATTTCTCATGGCAGGAGCCTAACGTGCCTTGGAAGTGACATCCTTTGTGGTGTGCAAGTAGTGAGTGCAGCCCTGGGGTCCTCGCCTCAATCCCCAGGCATCTGGACCTCCGCACCGCTAATCAGACTAGTGGTTGTGCTGTAAGGGAAAGAAAAATTGACCTCCAGCCTCTCGGTTCCAGCATCTTCTTGGGGCATTAGCATGTGTGACCCGCTGTTAATGCAGAGCGGCCTAGCTCTCTCCACTTGTAGGGTTCGGGGGTCCCAGGCAGGGTAAGCCCTAACGCTTCCTAGCATGAAATGGTTTGCCCGGTGTGTGTTCCCATATCACCTGATAACTGCTTCTGGGGCTGCACTTTTCCTTCACAGTTTGCAGTGCCCAGGTAGCTGAGCTTTTACTCTTGCTTTTGAATAATTAAAAGAGGGGCATCCAACGCCTTGTCGCCTGCTAAAGTCCTGCTCGCTCAGAGGCAGGAGGAGCAGCTGTTTATCGTGGCACGGCCCTGGTGCAGAGTGATCTGGAATGGGCAGGGATGAGCAGGACAGGAGAACACAGAAAGCTGAGAGATGCGTTTGACAGTTCCCTGTGATGACCTCTGCTGCTGGGTCCACGTGGATAGAGGGGATATGTCAAGGGGAGAGGCCTCTTCTGTCCTTCTGCACCACCATAAAAGGGCAGAGCTCAGGGCCGTGCTGCCCTTGCCGGCTGGCAAAGCTCGTTCTTCCCGCCTGGGGCCCAGGCTGGCAGTTGCGTGAATGCATCTGGAGTTTGGGGGTCTGGAAATGCAGGGTCTTTTCAAGTGAAAGGAAGAACACAAGCAGTGGGCTGAGCAGGTAGCGGGGGGATTTAACAGCCAAGCAAAGTGCATAATACACACGACTGACCTGGATGTAATCCATCATTAACAGTCACATAGGATGTGAATGCAGAAGGGAAGCGGGTAAGATAATATGGCGAGGAACGAAGCTGAGACGGGGCAATGGAAGATAACCGGCTGAAACAACCCGAATCCTGCCGATCGCTTTTTCCTGGCGAGCTTATTCTCCTGCTGCCATCTATCGGCGTTACACTGGACCGGAGACACTCTTGTCATCCTCCAAGGTGGAGGTAGCGGTGGGGATGGGAGCTGGCAGAGTGCAAGAGTATTTTGGGTCTTGTTTGGCTTCTGCTGCACTTCACCTCAAGGCTCCCGTGTGTCGCCTGGGCCAGAGACGATTGTGGCAGGACAGGCAAGCAGTGTGAGAAAAGCCGCCTCACCTTGTGAATGTGCTCATGGTTTTCAACAGGTAAACACTTTCCAAGCTGTCCTGATTACAGACGGAGTGTCATCTTTTGCCATATTTAACTACCATGAAATCAGCTGGACCACGGGGACGGCCAGCGGAGGGGACCCCCTGACTGGTCTCGGCGGGGTGATGGCCCAGGTAAGGCTCTCACTCCCATAAGCCCAACTACTTGAAAACTGGGATCCCTGAAAAGAGACTTTAAAACTAAAGAAGATAAGCTCAGGAGTTATTGTGGGGAACAGAGAAGTGAGAAAATGGACAATCGCTTTCTGGTAGCAAAGATATGGTGAAATTTGTTCTCTCTGTTTTAGGCTGGCTTCAATGGTGGAAATATCACCAACTTCTTTAGCATCCCAGGCTCCAGAACACCAGACATTGTCAATATTGAAGAAACAACCAACGTTAACATCCCTGGGCGCTGGGCATTCAAAATAGATGGCAGAGAAATAGATCCAGCCAACGGCTGCAGCCTGAGAGGTAAGGGGGAAAGGGCATTGCTTTTTTCTCAAGTTGCAGGGTGCAGCGTAGCAAAAGATAATGCTGTTGGGACGCTGTTGGAGAGGTACCCGGCTTCCCTGGGCCACTGAGCAGGTTGCGTTTTTGCCAAGGCATCCCCTTGAACTGCAGGGACAGAAACAGGCGAGCAGGGTTCAGGTCCCATGCACTTCTCCAGCACAAAGTCATCGCTCGACTTTCAGTGACATTTGTCAGTCTACCCAGGGCAAAAGGCCTTGAAGAGTGGACTGAGAGCTTTGTCGTTCATGTCAGCACGGTCACGTCTTGTTGGGCAGGAGAGCATCCTCAGCAGCCTATGCAAAGAAGCCATCATCAGCCGTTGCTTGTCCTTTGTCACAGTTGGCATTGCTGCTCCCGGGGGGACGTCAGCACACTCGCAGGCAGCCAGAACTGGCTCACAAGGAGCATTTGTTGAAAATTCTCAGCGCGAACAAAGCTTGACTTGGTAGCTCTGGGAAAACTGAGAAGGATCCATAAATACTTGGGATTCTTTTCTGCTCTCGGTGGTGCTTTCAACCATCAGCGAACAAAGCTGTCATCGGTGATAGGTCGTTTTTCTTCCTGGGATTTTAACAGCATGGTGTTGCTATAAGCCTCTGTTTCTGCCACCCAGGAGCAGAATTGTAACCCAAAGTCAGGGGCGGATGGAGCTCGCGTGTTTTGCAGGAATAGAATGCCACCAAGCTGTCATCGCGATTCTTTTCTGCGACGCTGATGGTGGCAACGGGAAAAACTTGGGGATAGCAATTTCCTCTTGCCCCCAGAGCAAGAAAGCTGATGGTGTGGCCCTATTTCCCTTGCTTCTGCAGGAGGAATAGCAGGTTTTCCAGGCAGGGCAAATGCCACATGCCTGCACCAGTTACAGTGTCTGTGCACGTGTCACTGACTCTGTGATTAACAGATGCACACAGTGACTGCACAGGGGCTGTGCTGCAGACAGATTATTGCGTTACCATTTGAGAAATAAAACTGTCGGGAGCGTGCACTGTGCTGTGAGTCTTTCTGGCGAGAAGATTGTCACTTGCCAACGGACACCGGAGATTTCACCACTCTGAGACAGGCGTCTTCTTTATGTCCTGGTTTAGGACTGTACTGAAGAAGACCCGTGAGACACCGTGGCTCTTGCAGCCCCAGTGAAGGTTTCGGGTCCAACCACTCCAGCCATTTCCAGCTGCTGACCCCAGGAAGAAAGGCTGGAGTTTGCAAAGCCTCAGCTTTGTAGGTGACGAGGGCAACGTGGGTGGATCCCACCACTGGCTTTGCATTTGACGGTGGACAGCTGGTTGCCCTCCACAAGGGGAGAGTTGCGGCACGAGGGGTTGGAGGCAAGGGGGCCTCCTGTGCCTGATGACACCCCTTTGCCCAAATCCCCCGCACCGGGACATGTGGCACAGGAGCCTTTGCAAGTGGATCTTGCTAAGAGGAGGCGTTGTTTGTTGTGGAAAACAGCTTTTTTTTTTTTTTTTGTAGGAGGCAGGGAAGAGAACGTAAAGGTTAGGAGAGGTAAACTCAGGCAGCGCGCACGGCGGAAGCCACGCGCGTCAGAAGTGTGAAAGATGGCCAGATGGAGGAGAGGGAAACTCTCACGGGTGTTTGCCACCCTTGTTCTCCCCGTCTTCTCTCTGCCTCTCACGTCTCTCGCCAGACAAACCTGTCTCCTTTTATAGTACCACAGTGTCATGAGTCTGCTCCGTCTGTTGCTGTGCGATCACTCGTCGTTTCCCGTCATCACTGGTGTATGGTGTGGAAGTTACTTATCAACAGCTCTTTGGTTTCATAATTACTATGAGCTCTCTCTGAATGGGAGTGAGCTGCTTCTGGGCCACCAATGGCAGAGTTGCTCTTTGCCCGACAAAGTTATGTGAACAGAGGAGCTACGTTTGGATGTGCAGTGGGAACCAAACCACCATGGAGATGGCAACAAAGCTGAATGATGGTGCAAGTACCGTGGCAGCACTGCAAACGGCCTCCAAAAGGCAGGAGCTTCACCAGTGGGCTTCCCTTTGGAGAAGACCTCACGAAAGTCTCTTGTGTCCTGCGATATGGAAGCAGATCAAGGGTAGTGGGTGTCCAAAATGGAAGGAATAGCCTTCAAGTTAGGCAGCCTGCATGCTGCAGCCCTGACCCTGGACTTTTGACAGCACTCAAACCACCCGAGGGATTTGTGGCACAGGGTAGACACTGAAAACAAAGCTTGAGATCACTGCTGAGTGGCTCTTGCCAGGGGTCTGCACAAAGCAAGCGGCCGAGAAGCCCAGTAGCAGGATGCTTTGGTGGTGGTCTTGATCATAGGGCTGGCAGACCCCCGAGAGGACGGACGCGGTGCAGTTAGAGAATGTTCCTCTGTTTAGAGAAGTGATGTAGTGTGGGTTTTTCCCTTTCTGTCTTTCTAGGACAGTTTCTCCATCAAGGGGAGATCTTCTGGGACAATGCAAACTGCACCAGCAAGTGCCGCTGCCTGGACTTCAACAATGAGATCTTCTGCCAGGAGATGGCTTGCGGCCCCTTTGAAGCATGCGAGCTGAAGACCAAGTTCTTCCAGTGCGTGCCAGTGGAGAGCAGCACCTGCGTGGTGTTTGGAGATCCACATTACCACACCTTCGACGGCTTCCTCTTTCACTTCCAGGGTTCCTGCTCCTACCTCCTTGCCAGGCAGTGCTGGCCAGGCTCCCAGCTGCCCTACTTCAACGTGGAGGCCAAGAATGAGAACCGAGGCGGCTCCTCCGTCTCCTGGCTGAGGGATATTTTTGTGGAGGTCTACTCGCACAAGATCATCCTCCCCAAGGGCAGCTTTGGGAAAGCAAAGGTAAGAGTCCTACTGAAAGGGAAGAAGTAGCTGTGTCAGCTTCTCTGAGATGGTGGCGAGACCACGATGGCAGCCCGGAGAGCGTGGGACGGCACTTCTGGGCCCCGCGCATCCCTCGGGGATCAGGCACCGGAGATGGGTGTGGCGACAAACACCCATGGCTTAGCAGTGGCTGTGCTGTGCACAACCCTCATCCTAAAACCCCATAACGGGGCTGTGTGGCTCCTGTGTCCCAGTATGAAGGCTCTGCTATTTCATGTGCCGGCTCAGTTGTCTGGTGTTGTTCCCGCAGGTGGATGACTTGGTGGTGTCCCTGCCCATCTCTCTGGAACTGGGTGCAATAAAAGTCTACCAAAGCGGCTTGTCCACAGCCTTGGAGACTGACTTTGGCCTGCTGGTGACCTACGACGGACAGCACTACGCCTCCATCTCCGTTCCGGGCTCGTACATCAACACCACGTGCGGTCTGTGTGGGAATTACAATAAAGACCCCGAGGACGATGCCCTCCGCTCAGACGGGAAGTTGGCTGCATCGGTGCCGGACCTGGGCGAGAGCTGGCGAGTGCCACACCCCGAGCGACAGTGCTCGCCCGGCTGCTCGGACAACTGCAGCCTCTGTGATGCCGACACCGAGTCTCTCTATTTCACCTCCGAATACTGCGGCTTCATCAACCAGAGCGGCGGGCCGCTGTGGGAGTGCGGTGCCGTCCTGGACCCCACCGCCTTCGTCCACAGCTGCGTCTACGACCTCTGCAGCGCGCGGGATAACGGCACCGGCCTGTGCCAAGCCATCCAAGCGTACGCTGCTGTGTGCCAGGCCCTGGGCATCTCGGTGGGAGAGTGGCGCAGCCAGACGGGATGTGGTGAGTGTTTGCCTGGGGGGCTGGTTGGCAGCATGCTTCTTGACCCCGTTAAATAGAATCATAGAATAGTTTTGGCTGAAAGAGAGCTTCGAGATCATCAAGTCCAACCTTATTAATATAAATTAAATAAATATTAAAATATCATTGAATAAATAGTTGGGGCTATTTATCGGTGGCTCTGGGGATGTTTTGGAGAAGCTATTGCTTGCAGAAGCTATCGCTTGCATGAGAGGAATGTCCAGGGAGGTGCAGGATGGAAACGGAGGGGCCAGTTCTGCCATCAGGCAGGGCGCTCTGGTGACTCAGTGTTGTCCCTGCTGCTGGTCAATGGGAAGGAGGTAACTGGCGCTGAACCAGGCTGTAATACGGTCCTCCTGTTGTTTGTCTCCCCTCTGCGCCCGCAGCGGCGGCCGTGAGGTGCCCGGAGCTCAGCCACTACTCGGTGTGTGCCAGCAGTTGCCCCGCCACGTGTTCGGACCTGACAGCCCCGCTGGCCTGCGCTTCCCCATGCACCGAGGGCTGCGAGTGTGACGAGGGACACGTCCTCAGCACAGACCGCTGCGTCCCCATCCAGAAGTGCGGCTGCGACGTGGATGGCCGGTATTATGCCATCGGGGAGTCTTTCTGGGCGGCGGCAGACTGCACGGTGGAGTGTCAGTGCAAGGAGGGTGGCGAGGCCAGATGTTTTAACACCACCTGCCCCGAAGGAGAGGTCTGCACCATCGAGAATGGCTACCGGGGGTGCTACCCGAAGCGGGAGAGCCTGTGCTTGGTGGGGCAGAACCAGGTGCTGCAGACGTTCGATGGTGTAGCCTTCCCCTATCCGCTGGAGCACTCCTACACACTGCTCAAAACCTGCCCAGAGAGACCAGACTTCATTGAGGTGGACATCAGCCAAAAGAAGCCCGGGTTCGCTCCCAATGGGCCACGTGTCGTGCGGATCCAGGCAATTGGTCAAGAGGTGAAGATTGGAGGCACCAGCCTGTCGGAGATCAAGGTAAAGGTGCTGCCATCATGGCCAGGGTGGGAGGCAGTGTCTCGTGCCGAGATCCAGTGTCCCTTTGGACAAGGGCTCGTGGGTCTGTGGCCCTGGCCCATTGCCCCAGTTTGGAAAATGGTGGCACTCGGAGGAAGCCTGTGTGGGCCATCGCTGTGTGGAGACCTTACAGGTGCCTGCAGAGCTGCTGTCACAATGCCATTATTCCCCTTTCCTTACCGAGTCAGCTCTGGAGGCTTCCCTGACATTGCATTTGTCTCCCACAACTTGTTTTCCCGCCAGAAAAATGTTCTTTGTGGGGCCAAAAGCAAGGGAATAGCTGTGTGCCCTCACTCCAAGGAGGCTCTGGGCCTTGGAGGGTGGGTCCAGGTCAGGAAGCATTTAGCGAGGTGCGGCCAGCACACATCAGTGGCCCTGCAAAGTTGCATCCCTCTCCCTGGAGTGTCTCAGTTTGCCCATTACTTTTAGGTGAACGGTTACGATGTGGAGCTGCCCTATTTCCACCCTTCCGGTCACCTGGAAATCTACCGTAGCGACAACGGCACCGTGATGGAGTCGCAGGGGCTCCTGGCTATCAGCTATTCCAATTCTGGCCTCCTGGAGATCCGCCTCTCCACCGCCTACTTCAACTGCACCGGGGGCCTGTGCGGCTTCTTCAACGGCAACGCCAGCGATGAATTCTGCCTGCCCAAGGGCAAGTGCACGGACAACCTGGAGCTTTTCTTGGAGAGCTGGACCACGTTCGATGAGATCTGCAACGGGGAGTGCGGGGACCTCCTCAAGGCTTGCAACAACGACTCGGAGCTGCTCAAGTCCTACAGGAGCCGCTCCAACTGTGGCATTATCAATGACCCCACCAACAGCTCTTTCCTGGAGTGCCACAGCGTGGTCAACGTCTCAGCCTACTACAGGACGTGTCTCTTCCGCCTGTGCCAGAGCGGGGGTAATCTGTCAGAGCTGTGCGACTCGGTGGCACGCTACGCCGGTGCCTGCAAGAACGCCGAGGTGGATGTCGGCCAGTGGAGGAGCCACAGCTTCTGCCGTGAGTCCGCCAAAGCATCCAAGTAGCTGGGGCAGGGAGAAGGAGACCCAGACTGACCTTGGGCAGAGTCTTTTTTGTTAGGAGCTTGCGGATGTATAGGGGTAAAGCGGCTTTTCTTACGGGGTGCCGAGAAGTACAAACTCCTTCCACCCTGCCTCCTCTCACATCACCAGAGGGTATCCCTTACCCAAGGGGTGTTCCTCTGTGGCCAACATGGAAGCTGCTCAATAGCAGAAAGGCTGCTGGGGAGGGAGGCCCTGACCTGACGGTGCTAACGGCAGCATCAGATGTCCAAAGCCGTATGGAGGGGTAGGGGTAGAGGTGCCTAAACGCTGGCAATCTGTGGTGATTTTCCTACTCTCTTCCCTACCTATCAGCCAAAGATCAGCTTGGCTGTCGGAAGAGCTGTGCGTGGTAGAGCTTTTTGCTGTGAGGGGGCCGGGGCTTAGGAAGCTCGCTCCCGCAAAGCGTGTGGAAGGGAAAAGGGGGATTGCGGTAGGAAGGCAGCGTCTCGCCAGCCCAAAGGCAAGTCAGCACCGCCCCGCGTACCAACAGCTGTTTCTAAGCGGGGCTCGTGCTGGCAGAGACAGATGTCCCAGGAAAGCGATGCCAGGGTGGCATTTCAGGAGGCATCAGAAGTTTTCTGAAGCAGCGTAGGAGCGTTCCACAGCCACAGATGGTGTCTGACAGTGCTCTGCGCCGTCACCAGAGGATAATTTGAATAACGCTTGTTTTGAGCTGTCACTATAAAATTGCTGTTGATGGGAAAACATTCATAATTCAGAAGAAAACGTGGAAAAATCCCCAATGTGGAAGTACATAGTGGGGAGGCAGCTCCTGTCTGCACTGTGAAGTTCTGAGGGAGGCATCCATCCATTCGGGAGCCCTGGCCTGGTACCCGGCACGTGGCGGGACAGGTCTGCGATGCGAGGAGGGATGGTGGCCGAGAGGAGAAGGGCTTGCAAAGGGGATGGGAAGAGCTGGTGGCAGGCAAGGTGCTGGGACTGTTTCCCCTTTCGCTTTTTCCCCCCCAAATCGGTCGCTGCTTACCCCGTTCCCCCTTTTTGCCTGTTCCCCCACCCCTTGCCGTCTTGGGGCTGACGGAGCTGGGAACTCATGCTCTGCATTTGTTGACCCTGCAGCTCTCGCCTGCCCGGCAAACAGCCACTTTGAGGAGTGCATGAGCTGCGTGGAGACCTGCGAGACCCTGGCCACGGGCCCCGTCTGCGCTGACAGCTGCTCAGAGGGCTGCCAGTGCGACGAGGGCTTTGCCCTCCGCGGCACCCGCTGCGTCCCCCGCGGCGAGTGCGGCTGCAATTTCGAGGGGCGCCAGCTGGCCACCAACCAGACCTTTTGGATGGACATTTCCTGCCACTTCCTCTGCTACTGCAACGGCTCTGACAACAGTGTGTACTGCGAGAATGTCTCCTGCAAGGACGACGAGTACTGCCTGGAGGAGAACGGCCTCTACTACTGCCACGTCCGCACCGATGCCTCCTGCATCATCTCTGGCTACGGACACTACCTGACTTTTGATGGCTACTCTTTTGACTTCCAGAGCAGCTGTGCCTTGGTCCTGTGCACCACGATCACCCGGCCGAGGGCAGAGCGCTCGGACACTTTCCCGGCGTTCACCGTCACGGCCAGGAATGAGGATCGGGACACCTCTCTGGCCCTGTGGGTCAAACAAGTCGAAGTGGAGGTCTTCAATTATAACATCGTCATCCACCGTGCCTACAAATACACCGTGCTGGTGAGTGCAGGGCTATTTCTTCCCGCCGTGGCTCCCAAACCATGGCGTGATTCCCTAGGCACGAGGCCTTATGGCCGGCAAGGTTTTCTGGGGGTCACGAGGTCATCTCCACTTGAGCTCATCTCCAGGGTGCCACCAGGCACAGCTTTCAGAGCGGGCTTCCATTTTGGCTGCCTTGTTTTAGATGTAGAGGTGAGGCCAACGGGGACATTGTTCTGGGCACACTGAGCTGCCCACATTTGTGTCCTCCCTTGGCAGCTCTGATCATCATTCCCACTCACAGTGTGTTGTGTTTCCTTCCCTGCAGATCAATGATGAGCGTCTCTACCTGCCCCTGAAGCTGGGCCAGGGCAAAGTGAACATATTTGCCTTTGGCTTTCACATCGTGGTCGAGACTGACTTTGGGCTGAAGGTGGTGTACGACTGGAAGACCTTCCTCTCTGTCACCGTCCCACGCAGCTTCCAGAACCTGACCTATGGCCTTTGCGGCCGCTACAACGGGAACCCCGAAGACGACCTGGTGGCTGCGGGCGGCGCGCCGGCCGCCAGCATCGCCGAGTTCGTTCAGAGCTGGGCAAAGCGGGACGCATTCTGTCGCGTGGGCTGCGGTGACCGCTGCCCTGCCTGCGGGAAGGTGGAAGGTTTCTGGAAACCCCAGCAGCTCTGCAGCCTCATCCCGAGCCAAAGCGGCGTCTTCGCCAAATGCCACAGCAAGATCAGCCCCAGCTTCTTCTACAAGAACTGCCTCTTTGACACCTGTGTCGACGGTGGAGCCATGCAAACGGCCTGTAGCTGGCTGCAGAATTACGCCAGCACGTGCCAAACGCAGGGCATCGCCATTACCGGCTGGAGGAACTTCACCTCGTGCTGTAAGTGCCACCCTGCCTGCAGGCCCTTCTTCTCTAAGGGTGTTTCCTGGGCTTGTCCACCTGAGCTGTAGCACTTGCTGGAGCTCACCCTGTAGAGAGGTAGCAAAGCATCGCGTGGAGCAGCGACGAGTGGCTGCTACCTCCAGGCCATCGACCTGGACATGTTCTGGGTCCCTATGGTCAGTGCCTGGGGACAGCCCTAGGGATCCCCCCTCCTTTCCTGACAGGTAAGGGGGCAGTCGATGGAGCGATGAACTAAAGCAGCACAATAGGTGTGCACATGGTCATAGCCGAGCGCACCAGATCCACCTCTCTGCAGAGAAGGGATGGGGAGGCTGGTGGCCTGGCAGACGGTCCCTTCCCTGCTTTGTTGGGTGAGGCAGAGGTGTGCGGTTGGGTCTGGGACGCTGTGTTCTCTTGGAGCTGTTACGAACTGTGCACAGTATGGCGGGAGCAGGGATGGGAAGGGAGAGGCCTTAAGTTCAGAAGATATCAGCCATCCCTCCATTGTTAAATGGAAATTATATTACTGTGCTGGGTTCCAGTTAATTGTCACCAGCAGCTGCTGGCCCGAGCAGCTGGGAGGGCTCACAGGCGGGATAAACAACCAAGCCAGCCAATGGGAGAGTCTGTACCCTGCTGACATCATACCCCTGTATAAGGGGAGGGCCGGTCCAGGGCAGGGGCGCCTGGTTTCAACTTGCTGCAGTGTGTGGTTTCAGCTCCCAGCTAGCAACTGGGAAAGTGGCGTCTCGGGCACAGGCAGAGCCTCTCGATGGCTTTGTCTGTCGTTTTATTAGTACTGTTGTTTTCTTCTCTGTGTTGTTTTATTAAACTGTCCTTATCTCAACCTGTGGGGTCTCACCTTTTTTTCTTCCTCCTGATTTTCCTTCCCACCCCACAGGAGAGGGTGTGGAAGGTGGTTGGAAAACAGCGGGTGAGTGGCTGCGGGTGTTTAGCTGCCAGTAGACGTTAAATGACAACAATTAGTCAGCTTCAAATCCAGGAGTATGTGTTTGCACTAATGAAGCCACGTGCTCTTGTCAATAAGATTCCGATGCGATGTTCAATTAGGCTCCCGAGGACGGGGACCACAAGCCTCTCTGGCAGATGCTCTCGCTGGCAAATCAGATGGGAAGTAATTATCTTCACTAACCAGACTGAAAATTTAATTTATGTCTTTCTCCCTTCTAAGGAGCAAACTCTTGGCTCAGAAGGCACCACTCACCGGGCAGAGGTGGCAAAACCCCTGACTGGCACCTCACAAGCCAGGTCCAAAATGGTTCCCGGCAGGGCACGGGGAGAAGCACCCTGCGTGGGCACAGTGTCCTTCAGGGGCTTCACATTCTGACAGCCCAGCAAAAACACATCCCCTGAAACGTGCCTCCCATGGGGAGCACGAGTGCTCCATACGCTGCCCGAAAGGCCCCGGGACCAGCATGAGCATCCCTCCTGCAGGCAACATTGGTGCCAGTGAGCAGGCTTGCCTGTGGGAGAGCAGGGAGCACGGGGAAGAGGCTCTTGGGAAACTGGTGTGCAGGGGCTCGGAGACAGTGTGAGTAGCAGAAAAATGTAGCTCAGCTTGGGCTGGAGAGCTGGCAAGCTTCACAGGACAGAGGGACCAAGTCTGCCTTTTCAGTTGCCTGTCTGGGAGCTCCGGGTCCCTCTCTGGGCAACGTGGTCCCTGTTAGCCACCTTGGCAGGGAAGTTAGTTGCTCAGGGACGCCAGCAGCGGGGATTACGGCCCTGCGTGTGGCTGGCCAACGGGTTGGTTTTGTCCAGGGAGCTAACCTGTATCTGTTTTGTCCCCTGGGAACATTGCAGCTGTCAGCTGTCCCCCCAACAGTCACTACGAGAGCTGCGTGTCCCTGTGCCAGCCCCGATGCGCTGCCATCCGGCTGAAGAGCGACTGCAGCCACTACTGCGTGGAGGGTTGTCAGTGTGACCCCGGCTACGTCCTCAACGGCAAGAGCTGCATCCTTCCCCACAACTGCGGCTGCTACTCCGACGGCAAATACTACGAGGTACGCAGCTCGTGTTCTTCCCCTGGGGCTTTTTCCTGCTCTCTTTCTGAGCAAAGTCTCGTGCCCTGAGCAGGGGTGGTGGTCAGGCTGGGTGGGTACTGGATGTTGCGCTGGCTCTGTTTGCCACGGTCATAGCCTCTGTCAGAAAGTGCTCCACAGGGCCTGGAGGGCCACGTCTGCTCCTTCCTCAGCATCATGCGTGTCCACCAGCCCACGGCCATGCGTCAGGACTGCTCTGAAGTCTGGTATTTTGGGACCAAGCAAGAGTGTGCAGGGAATGAGGGGCAGAGTGGGCAGATGTGCACCAAGTGGAGGTGGAGAGAAGTGAAGCAGGCACTGCAGCGATGGCCCATGGGATGTTTGCTGGGGTCAAGCTGTCCTGCGGCATGCCCAGTCCTCCTCTGAGCAGCAGAGCATATTATGGTCACTCCTGCTGGAAGAATAGTTGTGTTGGGGCCATGGTCCAGCTCTGATCTGAACACTGGCTTGCCCTCGGTCAGGTGGCTTTATGTGTCAGGGCACCTCTGCCACACTAGTCTCATTTCCAGCCTGAGAGTCTCTCACTGCTGCCTTTTTTGGAGCTCCAATCTGAGGAAGTCTGGCACAGAGCGGTTTTATCTCCTAGAGAAGTGGAAAAGTGGAGCTGGTAAGGCTCCAACTCCATAAGGCAAGAGCCCGGTACCACACTGGAGGTGGAAACCATGGTTATCAGTGGCGGTAGGGATGTCACAGTGGCACCACAGGGCTCTCATGGTTCTAGGGGGTACCGGGTGTAGAGAGGAGAGGGGAATCCTCCCACAGTGTGCTGCGTAGCGAATCGTTCTGTCTGGCAAAATTGTCACATGGTGATTGGGTGAGAGTGACTCGGGTGTCAAGCAGGCATGGGAGGGAACTGGTGGAGTGAGGGAAGAAAGGGTGGTGACTACGAAGACTGGCTTTGATGATTGACAAAGTCTGGTACTGTATGACCATGTTTTTCTAGGTATTCCATGCAAGTTGGGTTTACTAGTTCATGTTGTGTTGGGTTGAGTTGGGGTTAATTGTCACCAGCAGCTACTGGCCCAAGCAGCTGGGAAGGGCCACAGGCAAGATAAACAACCGAGCCAGCCAGTGTGAGAGTCAATACCCTACTGATGCCATGCCCCTATATAGGGTGAGGGGTGGCCCAGGCTGAGGGTGTCTGTTTTCAACTTTGTTTAGTGTGTAGCTTCAGCTTGCGACTAGAAATGGGGAAAGTGGCGTCCCAGGCACAGGTAGAGCCTCTCACTGCCTTTGTTTGTCCTTTCTGTTGTTTTCTTCTCTGTGTTGTTTTATTCAACCACTGGGGTCTCACCTTTTTTCTTCCTCCCTCTTTTCCTTCCCCTCCCACAGGAGGAGGTGTGGAAGGGGGGTTGGAAAACAGTGGGCAAGTGGCTGCAGGTGTTTTGTTGCCAGCAGAAGCTAAACCACAACACATCAGAAATTTACTTACTTGTAGCTATTGGATGTCACTTGGGCTTTCGATTCAGTGCAGTGTTGTGCTGGTGGCATTGCTCATGTTGAAGTGGACTGTGTTTTGTGTCGGTGAAGCTGTTCTGCTTAAGGTGTCTTTGCCAAGCCCTGCACCCAAAAGGAGCCAGTACTGGGGTACTGTCACATGGGGACCCTAGCAGGCGGGTTGGTGGCCAGCAGGGTGCAAGAGAGAGGGCAAGGAGGTAATTGGCACAACTGTGTCTTTTGTGAGTGCGTGAGAGGCGAGGGAGGTTGCGGTGGCAGTGGGTATGTGCAGCTGCCTCGTGCATGTGGGTGGCAGAGATGCCACCAGGTAGGTGCAAGCTGCCAAGCATGTTCTTTGTACCTTCTCCTCTGTATAAACCCCAATGGCCCAAGCATCCATGTGTAGGATAGGGCAGGGGGTCCCTGCCCATGCCGGCTGGTGACGGGTCCCTCTTTCAGCCCAAGCAGCTCTTCTGGAACGGGGACTGTACCCGCCGGTGCCGCTGCTTCCGGCGCAACCTCATCCAGTGCGACCCGCGGCACTGCAAGTCGGACGAGGAGTGCGCCTTGCGCAACGGCGTCCGCGGCTGCTTCAGCACCAGGAGCTCCTTCTGCCTGGCGGCGGGCGGCGGGGTCTTCCGCACCTTCGACGGGGCCTTCCTCCGCTTCCCGGCCAACTGCGCCTTCGTCCTCTCCACCATCTGCCAGAAGCTGCCCGACTTCTCCTTCCAGCTCATCATCAACTTCGACAAGTGGTCCTCGCCCAACCTCACCATCATCTCCCCTGTGTACTTCTATATCAACGAGGAGCAGATTCTCATCAGCGACAGGAACACCGTCAAGGTAAGGTCTCACCGGAGGCGTCCGCCCCCTCCGAGCAGCCCTGGAAGGCTCTGTGTCCCAGCTGAGGCAGGTCTATGGGTGAAGGATGTGGCCATCATCTACTGGGCTTTTCAGAAGGGTGCTAGCTGGGACAAAAGGGCTGTCAGGAGATGAGAGGCTGTCAGGAGATGAGACTGTACGCAGCCCGGCAGTTTGTAGCTGCCTCCCTGTCCACCTCTCGGTGGTGTGGGTGAAGCTGTCCTATAGAGTGGAGTGGTACTCGGCCTGGCTGTCCCTGAGGTGTCGCTCAGTCTCTGAAGGGCACAGTCTGTGGCCTTTCCTGGCGAGCAATGAGCCCCAGGCTAGAGCCTCTGCAGCTAAGTAGGGTTCCCTTTGTGGCACAGCCTTATGGGAGCATTTAAGGGAGGTGCGGCATTCAGAGCGATCCATCGGTCTGGAAGGAGGAAGAGGAGGATGTGCCGGTCCCTGCCAAAGACAAGGTGGTTTGCTTCACAGCTGGGATAGCGGGAGGCAGTTGTGGAGCCGTTTGTGGGCAGCTCACGCTCTCGTCCATAGGCGGAGGGAATGGGAGGGATGTCAGCCTCATGTCCTCTTCTGCACCAGGTGAACGGCAGCCAGGTGAGCATCCCCTTTGTCACGGGGCTTTCCACAAAGATCTTCAGCCAGGAGGGCTTCCTGGTCATCGACTCCAGCCCCGACATCCAGATCCGCTACAACGGCTTCAACGTCATCAAAATTGCCATCGGGGATCGGCTGCAGAACAAGGTGTGTGGCCTCTGCGGCAACTTCAACGGCGACCGGACGGACGACTACGCGACGCTGCGGGGGAAGCCGGCGGTCAGCAGCGTGGTGCTGGCGCAGAGCTGGAAGACCAACGGCATGCAGAAGAGGTGAGCGGTCGGACGGCCCTTCCCTGCCGGGCAGGAGCCGGGAACGGGGCCGTTTGCGACAGGAGCCCCCGTGACGTGTGCGGTGCCCACAGCTGCAACGAGCTGCAGTACTCCCAGTACGCCGCCTCCTGCGACAACGTCCAGATCCAGGAGCTGCAGAGCGACAGCTACTGCCTGAAGCTGACGGACATGAAAGGCTTCTTCCAGCCCTGCTACGGCCTCCTGGACCCCCTGCCCTTTTATGAGTCCTGCTTTCTGGACGGTTGCTACAACCACAAGAAGGTCCAGCTGTGCAGCTCGCTGGCTGCTTACGGCGAGGCGTGTCGCACCTTCGGCATCCTGGGCACCGAGTGGATTGAGAAGGAGAATTGCTGTAAGAGAGCTGGGGGCTGTCCGGGTCGAGGGGAGACGTGTCTTGTTGGCACTGCAACCGATGGGAGAGGGGCTGGAGGGGCAGAGTCGGACCGTGGTGGGCAGAGGCACCTGCCCCGTGGTCCGAGGGTAAAGATGGTCTTTGTGCTCTGCCTTGTGCTCTTTAGCAGGAGTCGTGGAAGATCCCTGTGTGGGCGCTGACTGCCCGAACCGCACCTGCGAGCTGGACAACGGTGGGGAGCTGTGTGGCTGCATTGAGCCCCCACCCTATGGGAACAGTGAGTCCTCTGGTCCCGGCTGTAGGGTCGGTGCCGCGCGGCGCGGGTGCGTGTTGGGCTGTTGTATAGCTGGGGCTTTGGGAAGGGAGGTGCTGAGGACCAGCACCTCTGCTGGGATGGGGTTTTGAGACCGTGTGGGAGCAGGCTTTCTGGAGAGCACGTTATGAGCATCTCTGGCTCGGGAGCACTTGGAACAGCAGGGGCGTCAGATGGGCAGGGTGTGCCACAGGAGACAATCCCAGCCCATTTCTGGTGGTAGGGAGGAGGGCTGTGCTAGCTGATGGCCGAGGCCTGTTTGTGATGACCTGAAGCTGTCTTGTTCTCCTCTAGCCACCCATGACATCATTGATGCAGAGGTGACCTGCAAAGCTGCCCAAATGGAGGTCTCCATCTCAAAGTGCAAGCTGTTCCAGCTGGGCTTCGAGCGTGAGGGGGTGCGGGTCAATGATCGCCACTGTCCCGGCATTGAGGGAGAGGACTTCATCTCCTTCCAGATCAACAACACCAAAGGCAACTGTGGCAACCTGGTGCAGGTGAGACGGGGCACGGAGCATGTGGGACTGGGAGCAGAGGTGAGCGGTGCTCAGGAGGTGCTTTCATGGGGTGGGACCCAGGGAAAACAGAGGCAAGTGTTACAGAGTAAGGGTGCTGCCCAGAAGTTCCCAGCCCTGCCCTACCATTCCCTTTCTGGACAGAGGAGGCGGAGGGGCAGCCGGGCCCTCGGTGTCACGTAGCTCATTTAGGGCTTGAGGTGTCCATTAGGAGCAGGGGAACGGAGATGGCCCATCTGGAGAGACCCAATATTCCTCCTGCAGTCGAACAGCACGCACATAGTGTACAAGAACACGGTGTGGATTGAGAGCGCGAACAACACGGGCAACATCATCACCCGGGACCGGACCATCAACGTGGAGTTTTCCTGTGCCTACGAGCTGGATATCAAGATCTCCCTGGATTCGGTCGTGCGGCCGATGCTCAGGTAGGAGCCAGAGCAAGCTACGTGGCCTCTCTTGTCACATGGATGCAGGAGTGAGGGTCCAAAACCAAGTGCCGAGTTGGGAGCTTGTAGTTTTTCCCCTAAACTGATAATTTTGCCTCTTTGTTAGCGTGATTAACCTGACGGTGCCGACGCAGGAAGGGAGCTTCACGACCAAGATGGCCCTGTACAAGAATTCATCCTACAAGCACCCCTACCGGCAGGGCGAGGTGGTGCTCACCACCCGGGACGTGCTTTACGTGGGGGTCTTTGTAGTTGGGGCTGATTCCAACCACTTGATCCTGATGCTGAACAAGTGCTACGCGACCCCCTCGCGGGACAGCAACGACAAGCTGCGTTACTTCATCATCGAGGGAGGGTGAGTGACGCGGGGCCAGGTGGCCCAGCGTGCCCTCTTGGTTTTCACCGTGTGTGTTGGGGAAGGAGCCTAAAGGGCCGGCGGTGGCAGTTGGAGCAGGGGACCTCCTGGTCAGTGAGATGGTGGCCCTAGATCTTGAAAGAATGGAGAGCAGGGCAGCTTGAGGGTGTTAGTACGGGAATTACTGCACTTAGCATGGAGGTAGCTGGAGGCCTCGTGTGTGATGGAGCCCCAGATGAGGAAACAGCCTTTCTCATGTCAGCGGAAGGTGTCAGGGTATCCACAGGAGATGGGAGGATGTGGATTATGGTGGAGGTGTCTTGGGAAGCAGGAATACAATGAAGCTGGAAGTGTTGGAGAGCTCATGCTACAGAGGCAGGGAGCAACGCCCTCCTCCAGAGGTGGCAAACTGCTGAGGGACCTGAGGCAAGGGGCCTTACTGGGGACAGGGGCAAGTAGTGTCCCTCAGGGGAGCATCCTGTGTGGGGGAGGTCTGAGCTGAATGTCAGTGCTTTGTGCAGGTGCCAAAACATGAAGGACAACACCATCGGCATAGAGGAGAACGGGGTGTCATTGACGTGTCGCTTCCACGTCACCGTCTTCAAGTTCATCGGGGACTATGATGAAGTTCACCTTCACTGCGCCGTCTCGCTCTGTGATTCTGAGAAATACTCCTGCAAAATAGTAAGTGGGGCAAGTGCCGAGGGACGGGCTGCATGCTCTGCAGGGCTCTGGTGGAGCTTGGAAAGTCAGGCTGACTAAGCATCACAGAGGTGGCCAGAGATGTAGCCCTTCAGGCGAGGCCAGGAGGGTTGCGTGTCCCTTGAGGTGCGAGGAGGAGAACCTCACCATGGGTAGATCACCTTGGGATCCATGCTCTCTGAACATGGCTCCTCTTGGGACTTGGGTTGGCCTGAGGAGTGTGGAGGGGACTCAGGCAGGGACTGAGAGTGACAGATGTGGCGTTTATCCCCGTGTAGAACTGCCCTCAGCACACGAGGATGGCCAGCGCGTTCGCTGAGGAGTCCAAGGAGCAGATCCTCTCAGTGGGGCCCATTAGGAGGAAGCGTAAGTGTGGGTGGCCATGTGGGAGACGGTGCGATGGCAGGGTGGGTGGCAGGAGCCCAAGATGGCGTGGAGTGCTCTGCTTCTGGCCATGTCTTCTTTGTCTTCCTGGAAGGCCCCTGGAGGGTTCTGAGCATCCGAGTAGGTGCTGCTCTGGGGTCATGGGGGCTGATGGGAGCCTGGCTAGGTCCTAGCCTTGTCCCCATGCTGTGTGTGAAATGAGGGTGTGCCTGGCAGGTGATGGGCTTGCTATTCTGAGCCCTGGTGTTATAGCAGGGAGTGTGGGTCTTAAATGGCCAAGGACCGGGGACTTGGGGTCTGGGAGCATCGCTCAGGTGTCTTCCTTGCCTCCGTGTCCAGGATCAGACTGGTGCGAGGACAACGGAGGCTGCGAGCAGATCTGCACAAGCCGAGTGGATGGACCCCTGTGCAGCTGTGTGACGGGGACGCTGCAAGGAGATGGCAAGAGCTGCAGGGGCAAGTACTGGGGATGGTGCAGGGGGAGTCAGGGTGGGAGTAGCAGGGGCCTTCTGCCCCCCAGCTGAGGGGCTGTGGGGGTGAGCAGTGTGGGGAAGAGGGCTGGAACGCGTGGTGTGTCACAGATAGGAGGGAGGTGATGGGCAGGGAGCTGGATGTGAGCCCTCCCTGGGGGACAGAGGTGCCTGGTGGTTGAGAGGCTGACGATGGTAGACTTGGAAGTCGTGGCAGACAGTCATTTGCAAGGGTGGTGATGGTGTACAGTGTGATGTGGTGCAGCTGCAGGGTAGAGTAGAGGTCATGGGTGGCAGCTGTAGGCCACCTAAAGGGCTTGTGGGAGGGGGGCCCAGCGATGAGATGGGGCACCTGGCAGCGTGCGGGACTGCGCAGTTTGCAGATGCCTGGTGTCAGGGGGGAGCGACGTGTCTCTTGTGCACGGCCCGGGGCCCCAGCTCACTGTGGGTTTTGTTGTTGTGTCGGCAGCCTCCAGCTCTTCAGGGGAGCACCGCGCCCGAGCGACCCTTCTGGTGGCAGCCCAGCTGTGGCTGTGCGCAGCTCTGCGGGACCTGACCTCGTAGGAGCGGCTCTGCCGCCCCACCAAGTACTGTTATCGCGTCAGCCTGAGTCTTTGTAGGGTAGGAGACGGCATCCCCACAACGGCCAAGCTGCCACGCACCCGTCCTGCTGCGTGGAGGCCAGAGAGGGACTCGACCTGGAGAGAGTTCGGATGCGACGGTGGCAGGCGCAGCTGGTGACAGCGCAGCAGAGCTGGATACTTGGCCAACATCCATGTGGGACTTGGGGTTTTTATTTTTGGCACATTTCTGGCATTGATGTGGGACTTGAGGGGGGGGGGGTTTGCAGCTTTTTCCCAAGCTTTCCCTCGTCACGGCCACTGTGGGTGGCCTGCAGTCCTGTTGGTAGCATGGGAGGGGCTGAAGCACGTGTGGTCCCCTCGCAGGGATGGCCATGGGTGTTCTCGGGAGCTGCTGACAGTGTCTCCTGAGCACGTGGCCTTGGCCAGAGGTGGGTGTCATGGGCCGGAGCTGTGTGCTTTGGTCGTGGGGTGTCACCCCTCTGGAGCCAGAGGTGGTGTTGAGGTATGTGGCTGAGGGTCAAGCATGTGCCTGGGGGTGCGGGAAGCCTGTCAAGGTGCTGCAGTGGTGACAAGCTGGTGCCAATGTTTGGAAAGAGGCGTTTTCTGGTGGGCAGGAGAGAAACCCACAGAAATGAGGGATGGAATTCCTGCCTGTCTGCGTGGTGTGCTGTGGCAGTTTCCTGAGCGTCTGGGTGGGTGGGCGAGGGGTGGTGTTGGGGTGTTCAGCGAGAGAGTAGAGATCAGCCTCGGGGTGCTGATGGGCGTGGGGGGCTGTCTGTGTTGGTGTCCTGTCTTGTGTTTGTACTCTGTGAACCGGCTGAGCGGAAATAAAAAGTGTTGTAATCCTTGGTAAGCAGCGTGGTCCTGGGTGATGGCAGCAGGGCCGGGAGGATGCTGGGGCTGGGGAGGGTCCCCGGGAGGACCTGGTGGGGAGCAGGGGTTTCAGGGTGTCAGTGTACGGGATATACCAGAGCCAAGGGCTGGAGGAAGGTGGTGTGCCTGGGCTTTATAGTGGGTCAGGTGAGCTGGGACTGGGGGGCGGTGGGGTGTGAGTAGAAAGCAGTTGTGTGGAGGAAAGGGGGCTCTTTGTGGTGAGGAGTTGTTTACAGCTGTGGGGAAGCCTGGGAGGGGAGTGGGAGCAGTGGCTTGATAGAGAGAAGGGGGTCAGGGGGATGTGGGGTGAGGCTCACAAGGCGCAAAGGATGAACTGGAAGCGCTGGTCAGCTCCTGAGCTGCGATACCCTGGGTATTAGTGAGACTTAGTGGAATGAGTCCCCTGGTTGGAGTGCTGGGATGAGGGACTACGGGCTGCTCCAATGGGGGAGGTGGAGGTGTTGCACTATACCTAAGGGAGCTTTGATTGTCCTGCCTTTACAGCCAGTGATGGTGTGGTGGTTGAGAGTCTCTAGGTGAGGAGCAGGGGGATAGAGAGCTATGGAGATAATATAGTAGGTGTCTATTACTGATTGCCTGTCTGGGATGTAGGCACTGATGAGTTCTTCTGTAGGCAACTAGAAGTGTCTGGGTTGGTAGATCTTGGCTTTGTGGGAGACTTCAACTTCCTAGAAATTAAATGGGGCTATTACGCTGCTGTGGTGAGCAGGTCTGGGAAATGCCTGAAGTATGTAGGAGATAACTTCTTGTCATGGGTACTCACTCAGTGACCCAACTAGGCAAGATGGCCTTGTAGACCAGCTCTCTGTGAATAGAGGTGGTCTCATGCAGGATGTGATGGTAGGTGGCTGTCTTGGTCACGGTGATAACAAAAGGGTTGAGTTAAAATTGTCAGTGTAATGAGAAAAAAAGGACAGCAGAGTTGCTGCCCTGGTCTTTAGGAGAGCAAACTTTAAGCTATTTGGGGACCTATTTAGTAGAGTCCTCTAGGAATCTGCTTCTGAGGGCTTAAGAGTCCGCAAGGGCCAGTCGGTCCTTAAGAGCCACCTTGTAGAAGCAGGGGAGCTGGCAAGGCCAGGGTATCATAAGCCAGGCTGGAAAACACCAGGCAGGATGAAGAGGGAACTTCTCCAGGAGCTGCAGAGGAAACAGAAATGGTAAGATCTCTGAAAGTGAGGTCAGGTTCTGCAGGAAGATGACAGAGCCGTGGTTTGTATAGGCAGGGAGAAGACATGAAAGGCCAAAGCTGTTTGAGCCTCTTTAGTTAACTAAAACAACATTGGCCAGTTTCCACTTTGTGAATAACCAGAGTAGGTCTAAAGATAACATTGGCCTGATACTTGTTGAGGATGGTTGTCCGAGTAAAGGGATGAAGAAAAACCAGAGGTGTTGCTTCCATCTTTAATAATGCTGATAGACCTCAGGCCACCTGGTCCCCCACGTCAGAGGACCACAGGGGAACAGTGACCTTCCTGTTTTGGTCACCGAGATGCTAAGGGATCAGCTGTATAGGCTGAATGTTGACAAGTCTGCAGGGCCTGGTAGAATTCCAGAGTACTGAAGGATGTTATGGCAGGACCCCTGTTGATCATCTACTGAAGGGCGTGGAAGTCAGGGAAGCTAGCCAGCATTGCCCCACTGTACAAAAAAGGTGGGGGAAAGGCCCCGGGAGCTACAGACATGAGAGCTCCTGGAAGAATTACAGGGAACTCATGCAACCCTTGGACACAGCCAGCACAGGTTCAGTACAGGAAGGGTTTATCAAGCACAAAGGATGAGGAGCCTGAAGTGATGTGAAGGGAACGGGGGCTTTCAGACCAGTGCTTTGATCACTCGCTACCCACTTTCTGGAGGATATCAAACAACCGTGTCCCAGGACGGCTGTTTCCAGGGGGAACGGAGAGCCCAGCGCTGGCCATTCCTCACCTCTGCCGTGTCTACCACAGGTGACATCTGTCTCTTTCCCAGCCTGTTTAACACCACACCCTACCTGCTCGGGGGAGGACATCTTGGCTTGGCACTGGTGGTGACAGTCCCTCTTGTCTCAGCCTTCCTGGAAGTGTCACACAAGCTCTATGACTCTGGCTCTCCCCCCCCATCCCAGCCACCAGGGAGGAAGAAGCCGTGAGCCCACATAGCATCTGTACCAGTGAGATTCCTGCTAATTAATGCCAAACTTACTTTAGCAAATGATGTACATGATGTTGTCCCCTGGAAGGAGTTGGTGCTGGAACCTTCATGGCAGCTCCAAAGTGCTGGATGGGTGGACCGTCACTGAAACAGGCAACACTGGACCAATTAAATGCAATTAATTGCAGCACATGTACTAGACTGGACATAGAAATAGCACTGAGTGGAAGGGAGCTCTGAGCTGGGCTGAAAGAGGGAGCAGTTGACTTGATGATGCTGCCTGCCCGGTTGAGGGTTGTCCATGCAACCCGAAATCAGTCCCCTTGGTGTTAACGGAGCCACTAATTACCCCTCACATACACCATGCCCTGGGCATGAGCCCATCACAGTCCCATCATGGTACCAGAGCAGGCTGGGGAGGGGGTCAGGCACAGAGCAGTCCATGGTTCAAGGCTCTGAGACGAGAACTAGATGTGGAGTTCTCTTGGCAGATGCCACAGCTGAACCTTCTGCCTTCCCCGACGCGAGCGGTGCCGTTCCTCCCGTCCAAAGGGAGGGGGGGAACGAAAGCAAGAGCCAACATCACCATCGCATGTAGGCAATAGCACGTTGGGTTGAAATTAAGTGCCTCCCCATCTCCTCCCGCTTCAGCAGGGCCTGGGGATCAGCTCCCCATCACTGGGGGGCTGCAGGGTGGTTAGCCAGCCAGGGATGGGAGCAGCAGCGGCGAGGGGAAGATGTTGCAGTCGTCAGATGCAGCGCTCGGTGCGAGTGCTGCGCGCTCACCCGCCGTACTAATGCACCTGTTTGTCACTGTCCCTGCTTTTCCTGACAAAGCAGCTTTATGTTTCAGAGGAGGAATCTGTCTTGGTAGCGGGAGGGGAAACAGCTCGGAGCCTGCAGGAGACAGCATTTCAGCCTGGCAGTGACAGCCAGGAGAGAGATGGCCTTTGCCTGCAGGTAGCTGAGCCTCCATCACATCCGGCCAGTGAGCCCGTCCGGGGGACCATCTGTCTCTGCCTGGTACGTGCACACGCCCCATGTCAGTCGCTCCTCGGGTCTCCTTGGAGGAGCAGAAGGCACCAGGGGCACGGGTGCAGCTGAGGGCGGCAGTACCTGGCGTGAAGGATAGCACCGTGGCCATCTGTCCTGCACGCACCCAAGGGCACCCACGGTGGCCCAAGGAGCAAGCGTCCTGCAGGGTGCAGGTGTAGCTGCTGTACAGAGCCCACAAAGACCGGGCATCGGGCACTGACCAGAGAGCCCTTGCTCTCTGGTGCAGGTCTCCAGCAACGTCAGAGCAATATCACAGCTTCTCCTCGTGCCTTGCCATCCCTGCAGGTGAGCTCTCCTCCCCAAAGCCTCCGTGCTTTAAGTCCCAGCTCTGTTCTTGGCTCTGCGAGACGTCTCGCTGGCATCAAGAAGTTGGAGTCCTCTCCTTCCCTGGGGGCTTGAAACTTGCTTCTGGTCACCTGCTGCGCTTGTCTTTGGAGTTGTGGCTTCTCCTGCTCGTTAGCTCATGAATAATATGGACCAGCAGCGTTCATTGCTAATTAATTTTGTGACCTGAACCAGGGTGAATGGGATAATTGCCCAGGGCGGGCACAGGCCGTCAGGTGAGCCCTCCTGCTTTCACCCTCCTTGTTTACCAGCTCCTCTCTGTTTATTTTAAGAAGCATTCGGTCCCCTCTCTGTGTGAAGAGGAAAAGCCACGTGATCCAACCCGGAGAGCGTGCAGCAGGCACTGAATATTAAATTGAAACACATCTTTGCTTATACACAAAAAAAATCCACCAAACCCCAAGCTGGAAAGGTTAAGAGCTAACAGAGATCCTCAGAACAGTCTCTGTCTGTTTGGAATGAATTAATCAGACCATTAAACAAATCTTTTAATCTAAAGTATCCCTTTCATTTCAGTACTCTGTAAAACAAAGTGAGCAGAGTGTTGAGGGAAGAGTTTGCCATCGCTGCGCCTTGTTTGTACTGCAGAGGCGGGTGGGAACTAGGATTTTTTTCCTCTGTACTCCGTATCCTCCTTTAGAAACAGAAGTGGGGTTAGATAGAAGCAGCTGAGTTGGGCCAAAATGGGCACAGAGAAGAAAGATCCCCCCCTGGCTCCCAAGGTGTAAGGTCCATTAGGGGCAGAGAGCACTTCTTTGTCTCAGGGAGCAGAAAAAGCTGAGGAAGAGGCAACATCTCAACTGGAGATGAATAACAGATGGAAAGGAGCATGGAGCAGAAGTCTCAGGGTGTCTCAGGCACTTTCTGAAATGCTGAGCTGTGTCGGGGCCCCTCAAGTTGTGCTTCTAAAGGCATTTGTGAAGTCAGT
>JANIJG010010167.1:22235-51775 GCA_024611175.1 Megaceryle torquata | reverse complement strand
ACATTTTGCCATGAAGGAGAGATCTGTTTATTTAAAGCACCCTGTTTGCAAATTTAAAAAAATCATGCAGTATTCCTATATGGTTCGTTCTGTGATCATGTCTAACAAATAATAATTGTATGGAATTTAATTCTCTAAATTGTTAAAAGATCTACATGAGTTTTTTAACTATAAAATAAAAAATGGCAAGAGTGGTTGCTTCTAGTCATTCTTAGTACTTGGCAGCATCAGCAATGTTTACTTTGAAAGCTGTAGAGGGACTGTTTACAAGGACATGGAGTGAGTGGTAGGATGAGGGGCCACAGTTTTGAAATAGATTTAGTTTGGATATTAGGGCAAAGTTCTTTACTGTGTGGGTGGTGGAACACTGGAAGAAGTTACCCAGGGAGGCGGTAGAGGCCCCATCCCTGGAGACATTCAAGGTCAGGCTTGACGAGGCTCTGAGCAACCTGATCTAGTTGAGGATGGCCCTGCTTACTGCAAGGAGGTTGGACTAGATGGCCTTTAGAGGTGCCTTCCAACCCAAGGTATTCTATGATTTCCATCTTCTTCTAAGAGTATTCACTTGTACTGTTAACAAGGACTAGAAGTACATGGCTTCATAAAGGGCAAATTTGGCTTAACTAATCTAGTGGCCTTTTACAATAGACTGCATCAGTAAGCAAGGGAAGAGCTACAGAAGTAATATACCTAGACTTCTGTAAGAAGTTTATACAGAACTTTCATACGGTTCCCCACTACATTTTGGCTACTAAATTGTAGACAAATAGGTCTGATGGATTGACTGTTAGATGGATAAGCACTTGGCTGAACAGCTCCAAAGAGTTATAGTCAATGGCTCAATATCCAAGTGCAAACCAGTAACGAGTGCTGTCTTTCGGGGGTCATTACTGGGAGTACTGTCCTTCAGGGGTCATTACAATGGGAGTGACTACACCTTCAGCATGTTTGCAGATGACACCAAGCTGAGTGGTGCAGTCAACACACTGGATGTAAGGGATGCCATCCAGAGGGAGCCTGACAGGCTTGAGGAGGGAGCCCATGTGAACAAGGCCAAGTGCACGGTCCTGCACCAGGGCCAAGGCAATCCCCAGTATCAGTACAGGCTGGGGGTGAAGAGAGTTAGAGCAGCCCTGCAGAGAAATACTTGGGGGTATTGATGGATTGAAAAGCTGGACGTGAACCAGCAATGTGTGCTCACAGCTGTATCCTGGCCTGCATCAAAGGAAGCATGGCCACCAGGTCAGTGAAGATCATTCTCCCCCCCTACTCTGCTCTTAAGACCTCACCTGGAACATTGTGTCCAGTTCTGGGATCCCCAACACAAGAAAGACCTGCGTTGTTGGAATGGGTCCAAAGCAGGGACATGAAAAGAATTGGAGGGCTGGAACCCCTCTGCTGTGAGGCCAGGCTGACAGAGTTGGGGTTGTTCAGCCTGGAGAAGAGAAGACTCCAGGAAGACCTTATTGCAGCCTTTCAGTACTTAGAGGGGGTCTGCATTGTTACTGCAGGTTTGATGTTATAATCTAACCTGTAAAGTGTTTGTTTAAAAAGGAACATCATGGCTTCTTTTGCTACTGAAAATAGGAAAAATCCTGAACAAACTCTGCTATTCAATTGTAAGAAGAATTGATTTTCTTAATCCCTTGGCTATATCACTGCATCTTACCCTGTTACTGGTAACAGGAACTATACCAAAAATACGATACCTTTCATTGTGCCCAACTGATATTGTCCAGTGTTTTCAAAAAGCAAGAATATCACCAAATAAAATAGATTGCTGAGAATGAGCTGGTGTGAAATCATGAACCACTTCTAAATTAATTTTGCCCACTGAACTTATTTAAGTACTGAAAGATGGTTGAAATATTGCACCAACTTGGAGATGACAGGAGTAGCTCCTCCCAGTAAACTGTAGCAGTCAGACTGTAATCTCTGGCTGATGTGAAAATATTTACCATTTTGGTAGGTGGTCTGTTTCTAATGCTCATAGAATTTTATTGTATAACATGGAAGCAATAAAGGTGTTAACTGATTCTTTCACCTCTTTCTGTGGGTCATGTTACATTGCCTTTTCTATATGTCAACATTTCTTTTCTCTTTCACTGAAAATAAAATTCATAGGGCTCTAGAATCGTGATTCCCTTCCATAAGAGGTGCCTAAGCTATTTTAGGCATTCAAAATGCCATTGTGTTGATGTGGTGCTGTGTCTCAGCAAATTACTTTGAGCATAACTCTGCTCTGTCTGAAGCTGCAGCAGTATCTTGCCTCTGCTGGTCAGGTCAACAAATACAGTTTGGTACCACTTCAACCTTCAGTGGGGCACAGTGTAGAAAACCCTGAATTAAATTATTTATCAGCCTTTCTGACCTAAATAATGAAAACTCATTTAGGCTTGTATGGTGGAATTAGCAAAATTAAAATAAAAAGCTTTTCAGATCAGCTTCTCCTTTTTCTTCAGATTTTAGTGTCAATTGCTTGGCAGAAAAATCTTTAGACTTTCAAAGATGAGGAGCAGATCTCTTTACAATTGGATTTTTGCATGATAAAATGGTAAAAGAATCTGTTATCTTTCTTCATCTGTATCATGAAAAAAAAGGCTTGAAATTGATGAGAAAAGAAAAGTGATAAGTGGGATAAGAGAAGAAGGGAAAAAAACCCAATTTACCTGAAAATACTAAGTTCTGTGCTCATGACAACACTGTCTTGTAAAGTCAGCTAAACTGGAGCTGCTGGCATAGACCAAGCAGAAGGTGAAACTGAAACTCAACTGCTCACACTGGAGATGGGTGCTGTCATTTCTAGGCCACTTGCTGGCCTAGGAAATACATGTCCTCTCTGCTGTGGAGCAGTCTTTCCACTCTGGGTGAATTTGGTTCAATGCTGCACAAATTGCTTCTGACACATCTCTGGTTTAG
Source organism: Megaceryle torquata (assembly GCA_024611175.1). Lineage (NCBI taxonomy): Eukaryota > Metazoa > Chordata > Aves > Coraciiformes > Cerylidae > Megaceryle > Megaceryle torquata. The sequence goes on along the minus strand of JANIJG010010167.1, from coordinate 48,856 downwards.
AAGACAATTTCCTTTTATTTGTTTTTGTGGTCAGCTGTACACACATTTTTCTATCCATCACCTCCTATGAAAACTACTAATACTGCTACACCAGCCAGCCAGTGTGTAAGTGTCTGCTGTGCTGGAAGAAAGTTACTGAGATGTCAACAGGGATTCAACAATATGGAGAAAATGATGGAACTGTGGCTGAAATCCAACCTATGGAAAACTAATTACATGTGAAGCCATTACATAAGGCATATGTTTTTGTTCATTTACTTTGTGTACCAAGTCAGTTTGACTTGATTATAATATTATGAGGAGGCTTTTATCATCTGCAACACAACTCACTATAGGGCTGAGATTAGAAAGGCATTTTATAACAGTTCAGTAAAATTAATCTGTGTGATTGCTCACTGGAGAATGCAGTCATGTTAATTAAAAAGCAAAGTTCAGAGGTCATAGTTCCATGAGGATGTAAGAAAATCAGACTTAGCCTGATCCCTATTGCATTTAGCTTAGCAAGAGTTATGGAGAAGTCTGAAGTACTCTGCCTACTAAGAGCAGGGCAAGTACCCATGTAAAATACTTGTAGACCACCTTGCTTTTGCCTTTTGTGCATTCATTCACATCTGTGCTCTCTGTTTGGGAGGAACAGATGTGCAGAATAACTAATACAAGCCCAAGCAGTAGGAAATAGCCTTTGATCTTGATTGGAATCACCAAGTGCAGCAAAAGTGCCTTGTAAAGGGAAAAAGAAAAAAGCACTGTCCTTTAGCCACCTTCTCCATCAAACATTTCCCACACATGAATTTCTTTCAAGAAAGACTTTTTCCCTATTAAAAGACTCTTTTTTACAAGATGTCTGATTTTGTAAAGCAGGAGGAAGAAAATATCCATAAGTTAAGAAAAACAAATTAATGGAATGAATATTAATTTTTATCAAGACATTCTGTCTATTACAAAAACACAACATAAACATGTAATTAAGCATGAATATTTTGACTATATGATGAAAAAGTAATGACATATCTATTAAGTTAGATAATTCATTCTACAGATCACAGTCAGCTTCATCTCTAACTCATTTAATCCAAAAAATCTAATACATGCTTAATTTTACACAGCCAAAATACCTAGAGGATGCACAAAAGGAGGAAAGGCGTGTGAACCTATGTGTACATATTGGTGTTTTTGTATCTGTTTACTTAGTTGTTATATGGAGGTCAGGTGCACAGGCAAAGTATTTGCCTAGTTGGGGGGTACTTGGCTTCAAGAGGTGAAATCTTAAAAGCCTAAGAATATATGAAATCCTTAGATTATTTCTATAAAATGAATTATTACATGCAGAAAGTTTTAAGTGTAACAGTTTGTATGGGATATATTTGTAATAATTAAAGATTTTTTAAAAAATAGTTTGCAGTCTTCTTTTACACTTTCTTTGATTAATTTGCTCATTAACAGAGCTCTACTTTTACAAGGCCTCCTTACATTGCAGCTGCAGCTTCACCTACAGAAGTACTTCCCCAGATCATAAGGAAAACAACCAACAAGACTCACTGTGCCACTAATGGATTCACACATGGAATTCTCCATATGCCAACACCATCTTTTTTATCTCAGTAGCATCTGGGGTTAAATGCTTTTGGGCAAAAAGGAGACCTTTCCTCAGTATCTTTAAAACCACTGCTCTTTTTAATTATAGGAATGATAGACCAGTTTCCTAACTAATCAATGTTTCCAGCAGGTATGCACTCCCTGGATGGTTGTTAAAATTGCCATCCTCACAATTTTCTTCAGTGCTTCTTTGTAAACAGAGATCTTGATCAGGAGCAACACTGGACATTAAATGTCTCATCTGATCAATCACTAACTGGTGAGTCCAGAGGGGCAGAAAGTGAACACCTTGGTCCCAGATCAATACTGATTACTCACCTTAGAGGCAAATGAAGGAGAGATTCAATAACCTTCTGAGATGTGTGTGATGTTTTAGACAGTATGAGTGATGAAACAGGTTTTGTACAGCCTCTGCAACTCATTGAAGTCATGAAAAAATATGTCTTTTCTGTGCAGTGAGTTATAAATTAGATTAAAACTTTTATGTCAATGTTTCTATGATAAATCAACAGTATTCTATGAAAATCACATAAGTGATAAACATCCACTGCTAATGGTAAATTTAGTAGTGTACTACTGTTTTAATGGACTGATTATTCTAGTCAAGTATAATTAAAATCTCACCAATCATCAAACAAACAAAGTAGACATCTCATATGAAGAATCTGGGATGAATATTAAAGAAAAACTATTGCTGTTTTTTTGTTTGCTTGTTTCTTTGTTTTCTTAAATGCCATTTATGCCAGTTACGCAATTGTTTCCTATCTCACTGATGCTCGAGTAATCTGCGTTTACCCAGGTTGTTTGGAATACTGTGCTCATTTCAACTAAATGAGGCAGTTATTGTTGGTCTGGTACATTGTTCATGAACTGGAAATATTATTGTTCATTAAAACAGTGCACTGTTGTTCTTAAGGTTTCCAACTGATAAAGAGTAGACTGACAAGAATTTTCACAGCAGATGCAGCTTTCCTAAACAGAGACAGGTAAGAAACTAGCATGTACAGTCTCAGCACCATGATAAAGCATTTATGAGGTATGTACTGTTACATAAACATTAACATTTGAGTTCTACATAAATTATTTTTAAATCAAATCTCATGATCTGTGATAATGTAGGTGAACTTCAATGAAGTACTCTGTGAAATACATTTATAACATTTACTGTTTAATTCAATCTGGACTAAAAGTTTATACAGAAAAAAGGAATAAATGCAAATAAAACAAATAAGTATCATGAAACATTCCATTCAGATGAGAAAAGATTACCCCACAATTTTAGCTGGAATGAATGATTCATTCCAACACTGAGGAGAGACTAGTGTTTCATTAACTACTGATTTGTGGTGATCTAATTTGGGAATTTTATTTTCTAACCCAGATGTTTCCTTTATTACACATCTCTACTTTGTTACGGACAGGGAAGAGCAGATTGGGAAGGTGGTGTCCTATATCCAACACATGTTCAGAATTTAGTCTCTTTTATTTGTCTGTTGCTTATAATTTTTAAATCTTCAGATCTATTGTATATTCTGCTAGGTGTCCCCTCCTCCTCTTGTATTCCTCATCCACCCACCAAAAGCAAAACCAGTTAAGCAAAACCCTTCATATCATGACAAGAGACATTGACGTTAACAACAAACCCACAAACAGACATATTAAGAGTTTGTTCCACTGAAAAGTGATTAAAAAGAGAAAAAAGAGTAAATCAGGATCTTAAAAAAGCTGCTGATTAAAATGAGCTCTTATGTACCTTAAAGTTAATCCTAGGTGGTTTGTTTTTAAGTATCTAATGACTACAGACTTTTGTTAGCATAGTATGCCTCCAACATATTACTTACTATGGTCTGTGTTCCTACGGTACATGCAGGTACCTAACTTAACCACAGATGTTAGGAACCTAATCACTCTTTGATATCTCACTCCCAAGGAGGGAATGAGTGAGGGTAATTTGGACCAGCCAAGATCTGTTGGGAAGAAACTCCTGTATTGACTGGAAAGGAAGAGTGGTTCTTTGGGGTCTAGCTTTCTGAAATGAATCTTGTTGGACAACTCTTTCCAGAAAAGTCTGGAAAGTAAAGGTCTGGTAACAGAACCTTTCAGATCTCCTTTCTATTCTCACTATGGTTGTAAATATTAAGTCAACAGACCTGTGCTTACGTAGAGTAGGGAAGATGAGAACATGTGGATTTATACATATTAGCATTTGCACTACTCAGTATTTACAAATGCAAAGCCATACCGAGGAATAATGAGAGAGGCTAGGATTCCTTGCTTTTATTTGAAAGGAAAAAAGTCTGGCTTCCTGAATTCTGAAAGAAAATATACCAGTTATTCTGTTCTTGAAGGGCAGAGCAGAGCAGAGTGAATTAAAACCAAAAGCCAAACAATCCATAAGAGCTTTAAAAAACATCAGAGAATAAATTTTAAAAATTGTTTATTGATAAAAGTTTCAAAATACTGATAGGGTTTCATTTCAGTATTAGAACAAAAATTTTAAAAAATTCCCTTCATACCTGATTTCCACTGGATTAAAATGTCTGGCAGAGAGAGACTGAATGAAAGAGTTCTTTTTCTTCCCACAAAAAATGAAGGAAAAGGAGATTTAAATTTCACCTTTCAGAAGTTTCATCAACAACACGACATTTCTCCTTTCATATATGTGCATACAATCTTTCAGCTGTTTTCCATAATGAAAAAAAGCTGATGGAATGTTATGTGTCCCTGTTTTTTTGAAGCCAGATACACCAGAGTAATAGGCTTAGTCTGGGAGCAGTGTGCAGAGTGGAGAGGCACAATGCTGAGCACTAACCTAAACCCCCATTGACATTCCACGGTGCTACTGACTGTATTATGTACTAAGTCTCTTTATGCACTTCTAAAGGCCCTATATAGTGAGGTTCTTAGTTTGCTCTGTGCAACAAACATTACAGACAAGGTTTCAAAGACTGGGAGATAAGTGAAAAGTTAGAGTGCACTTTTCAATATATTTCTGCTTTTACCCGCATGTCTTCACATGTACCAAAGTTCTGGTGATAGTATTTCTACAATGGATTTGAGTCTTCCTCAACTAAATTCAAACATCGTTAATCAGGATATTAAACTTAAATGCAGCTTTGGCCAATGACAGAATTAGAAAATGTAAATAATTTTATTCATATAACACATACTGTAGTCAATTTAGCTCTGTTTTTGATGCCATTATAAAATAAGTGGATTTAACGGGCGAACAAAGGGGTCCATGATTCTTTCCTTGTGTATTAAAGGATATACACTCTCATGAGATGATGGGAATGCCTGCACAGTTTGGCGGTCTCCTCGTATAAGTTAAGGATGCTTATCTTTCTATGATATATTTTTGTTAAAGTGGTCTATTGCTGATGGATAGGGATGTGGTACTTTCATGTAGAAACCATCTGAAGTTGAAAACAAGGTACAATTCCTCACAATAGTATAGATTTTCAACCTGAGGACATTAAGGCAATTCAGATGTGGATATTTTATTTTATTTTTTAAAGTTGCCTTTAAGTCTTTTCTCCAACAGAGAAAGAGACTGAATAAGAACTTGGGCAGCTTAAGTCTTTCTGCTTTGTAGACTAACTGTTATGTTCTGGTCAGCAAGGGAAGTACATGGCTCTGGGGTAGGTGCCAAGTATCAAGTTCTTAGGGGCATCTTGGGCCCTGAAACATTTCAAGTGGGTGGATGACAGGGTCTCTGGACAGCATCGTCATGCTGAGCTAGTGGTGGCACTGAAGAAAGCCAGAGCTCTGGTCATAGGACTATTTGTGAATACCCAATGCTGCAGATCAGAGAAGAATATATTTTTTTGGTTGTAAAAAATCTCATCTTCTGGTTGGAATTCACATCTCTAGATATTGTCCAGGTGTCTGTGTATCTGCCCAGTCCTCTTCAAGAATTCAAGTGGTGACTACAGTAGTTCTTTTTATTCCACACCTTGGAGGTGAGAATGTGGGAGATCCAGACGTGTACATCCTTCTCCATCTGGAGGCATCCTGGAACCAAAAAGTAATGTATGAGTAAAAATTATTACTCTCTCCATCTCCTTCTGAGTCACTTCTTGTTAGCATGGATTACCCAGAAGTTCACTGGGCTCAGAGGAAGAGGAGTGAACGGATGAACCTGTTATGAAGGCTGTCATCCAACAAGGACAGAGCAATGTTTCCATCCCTTCTTCCATGAACAGAGCCACGACTAACTCAGGCATATTTCCATTCACCACACTTTGTCTAATCATGCTTATTGAATCTGGTGTCCCAGTTAAAGAAGATGGAGAAATGCATCATCTGTGAATCTTGGTAGAACTTAGGCCTATTTACTGGGCACTTATGGGCATACCCCTCATCAGATACTCAGCCATCCCAAAGAACAGAAGACAACATGTAGACTGCAGGCCTTAATCATCTCCTAGAACATGCAATGATTGCAGGGGAATTTTAAGTATCTGCATTTTCAGCAGGGTACCAAAGGTGGTGACTGGACTCCTTGTTTTCCCTCAGTTCCTTCTGTAGGCCTTGTGCTGCACCGTATAGGTCTCAAAATCACACTATGCAAACACTTCTGTTGCTGTGGTACTGCTTGGTTTTACTAGCTTATTTTAAAAGCATTCCATTTGACTAAATCACTTCCTTTAGCTCCCAAACAATGAATAATTATTAACCTATTTTTTTTCACTGGAGGCCAATCTTTGCTTATATAAAGGAGAGTTTTTCCGTTATGCCTACAGGCAGCTTGGTTAGTCGTGCTGTTAGTGGGAAGTTAGTCCTTTTCCCCTTCTAATGCAAGATCAGTTCTCCCACTTTCTCTCACATTACAGTTCCTTATTCTGGTACAAAGAGGAAGTCAATTACAACAGTAACTTCACATATTTCCAATCTGTCTCCCATTATTTTGTGCATAGACAGTAATGATTGATATGTATTATATAATTTACAGATTACTTTATAAGAATTCTACTTCCTGCTTCCACTAAAGCAGCAACTAGCTTAAATTTTTAGCATTCTTTTCTTGTAATTGCAACCTTTCTTTGGCTTAGATTTAAAAGAAATGTTTTTCAACTATCTTCAGGGGAATGAATTCACCCACCATAGCTGAAGATCCAGATTCACTTCATTTTATTTTTTGTATACAGTGAATTTGATTGAACAGGTCTGTTCAATGATCCATTTGCCTTGTATTATGGTTAAGCTAACTGATATTGTCCTCACCTTGTGCATAATTGGAGTAGGACCATTAAGGGGTCGGTGGACAACTGATGTTAGCATAGATGAGGACCAGACCCAGGAAATTTGTGAAGAAGCTATAACCATAACATCATATTTTTAAAGGAATGCAGATAAATAGGCATGTAAATAAGATCCATACACATATTTTTACTATATGTAGGTGTTTTTTTAATGCTGTGATTAACTCCTTCATCTTGGAATTTGTACGTGTTATTTCCTTTTAAATTAATCTGAAAAATAATTAGAATTTCTGGCTTTTCATGTAACATATTACCATACAGTGATGTATGTAATTCATCACTAAATTAAAAAAATTACTTCTTTCTTTTTTTTTTTTTTTTTTTTTTCCAGAGTGATCTGGTTGACATTTGTGAATTGATAGCATAGAGCATTTGGTTTGAAGACTTTTTAATGAAAATAGTTATGATCATGCTTCTAGACTACCATTTAGCACATAGGGTCAAAACTGTACTGATTAATGGTCCTGCTCAGGAGTCTGCTTTGGGGGTTTTCCTAACATTGACTTTACTAGTCTTTGGAACAAATCCATGTGAGTAGATATACACAAGGAAATAATTTGGCACAAGACATGTAAACTGTTTGGACACAAACTGTTGCTTTAAAAAAATTCAGTTATTACTTCCAGTGCTGATTTCTACATATTTCAAAAAGCGTAGTTTACACTTCTTGGAATCTTGTATACTCATTTATCTTTCACATCTGATATCTCACATTGCTGACATAAGGCAATAGGTTACTTGTTTATCTTTTATTAAAAAAAGCCCTAAACAACTAAATCCTGAAGATGTGATTGAGACCAAGAGGTGGTGGTAGATGATTAATAATAATAATTTTTTTCCCTCCAAAGGTAACATTTACATGAATGTTAACTAAATTTATTATCTATTTCCATGTCACTTTTATCCTCTCCACACTGAGCTGCCTTTCTTGCTTCTGGTGCAATTCCTGGATCAGTTTTAACACACAAAAAGAAACAGAAGATGACCATGATATTTCTGGCAGTACTTCCAGACCAACTGGAGCAAGAAATGATTAGACACCATCCTCCTTAAGTCCATTGGTTGTGAAATTCTCAGTGTAATTTTGCAGATGCAGATGCTTGGATAAAGTAAAGAAGGATGTGTCTACATATCTCCAGTGTTAATGTTTTTTTGTTTTCTAGAATGGTTTCCTACTCAGACTGAAAGTCTTTCCCTTCCCCTTAAGCACATACTGCTCTCCTACTGCTGAAAATCATTAACAAAATCTGTCAAATGATCTATAATGATACTGGGGATGTGTAAAAAGTTGCTTCAACATATTAAAAGAAGCTCGAGAATATTTTAGATTTCTTACTCAAACATCTTGTGCATACCTCCTCTCTTTAGTCCTGGTGGCATATAATTTGGCTTTAACACACTGGCAAGAATACACTCATTAAATTTAAGTACCCTACAAATACAGATTCCCTTACACCATGGTCTGTCATCTCAGACATAGCAATTCTGTGGTTCTCCCACTTTTAATTTCAGGAGAAGCAAATTGCAGTGCAGACAAATTACACAAGTAAATCCAAGGTCTTAGAGGCTATCACTTAGAAGTTTAATATCCTCATGATCAGTGATTAATCTATTTCCATTTTTTCCTTTTTGGCAGAGTAATACAAGTTCCTGAGATGAATAGCCATGACCTCTCATTTGAAATAGAACTTTCTAACTCACCTACTCCCCTAACAAAGAAGGTGACAATAACCTTATATTATCATTTGTGAATGGACACTGTCATGTTCAACACCCTGGACATCACATCTGAGCTTCCACACATCTCTTTGACTGCCTGGAAGTGATACTTGTTGAAGAGTTTTATTTTTGTGACACATAAAAACCACCCAAGCAAGACTGTGCTATGTCAGATGCTCTATACAATGTATGATTATTCTTTGATGGTACCCCTAAGGATCTTCTGTTTAGTATCTGGCCCTCATCCACCCTTAGATGCTTAGTCAGCCAGAACCAAATACAGAAGTTGTCTCCTTATTACTACCCTTCTTTCAAGTATTGGAATTTGGTTATATGCTTATTCACTGAGCAAAGATACACAAGAAATGGAATGTAAAATGCTGTTGAACATGGAAAAAACCTGCAAATCTTCATAGCTTCCTCTAAGTGAATACAATTGAAAAAAGATCCATAATAAAGATCTTTGCAAATGTCATTCTCAACCTCTTAAAAATAAAAACAACCATCTATGCCTGTAGGTGTAATTTGCACTTCATATTACTGGGAATATTCTGGATGTACTCAGTTCTGAGTATATCTTTTTAAAAGTACATATTCTTGCAATAGAATGGGCTCTGAAAAAAAAAATGAATTGAAAGATACCTTGAGGAGGCAAAAAGGATATTTAATTGTTATATATAATTATAATAATCTTTAAAAATTTGACAATTATTTATGTCAAACACTTTCAATATTCCTCATCAAGTAGAAGGAACATTGAAAAATAAACAAAAACATGATGCATTGAGTGAATTTTGTACACACATTCAAAATATACAGTCTGAATAAGAATTCAAGAAAACTTGAATCTAGTTTTTCTATTTACTATTGATATTAGACACTTTTTTTGAAGTGAAAAAATTGACATTTTGACACCTCCTATATGTTGTTTAAAGAAGATTTTTTTATATTGCTATTACTTTCATTTTATTTTAATTTAAATAATCTTCAGTGAGATTGAGATTATAATCTATGAAATGGAGTAGTGAGCTGATAACTGTATCAAATTGCAGGACATGTTTGTGTGCTTTGTTATAATAATTCCAGACTGGAAACCGGAAGATGGAATATGAAATAACTGATATATCGAGGAGACTGCCCTGGAAAGGCATATATTATTCCCTTCCAATCTGAATTATCACATAAGCCTATAAATCTAAGAATCACACCTCTTCTCCTCCTTACAATTGCTTTAGCCAAGCTCAGTGACTTATTTTTATATTTAAAAAAGGAAGAAATAAAAAATAAAACTCATAATGTCTCAAAGGGATAAACCATTTTAAGATGAACCATTTCAATAGAACACATGGATTAAGGAATTACATCAAAACAAGAAAAGAACACAATGTGTTGGATTAGAAGTGGTGAAACAGTGTAAAAAAAATCTTTAAAAATATTTCAGACTAATTAGATGCTGGGTGTGGCTTCTGCCTGTGCAGAGAATTTTATTGTTCAGTAACATTTGTGAATAATCTGAGGAAACTTTTGTTCCTATGAGTGTTTTCAGACACCAGATTCCAGATCTGTAAGTCATGTTTTTGTCTCAAAATGTGTTCCAAAAAATAGGGAACCAAAATTCACTTTGGGTGGAGCAGCTGTAGAGCTTGCCTTTTTCAGTCAGGGAGTAGAAAAAAAATCCTGTGGCATGGTATTTGGAGAGCAAATAGCAAGCCCCTTACTCAAAGGATATCTATATGTACATAATGAAGTCATAAATTCAAACAGATCAGCAAAGACAATAATTGCTCATTAATTTTGACTAACTTGTTTGTATTAACAATTACTGATTATTAATAAAGTAATGTTAAAGGTAGACACACTGTGCTTATTTTTCTTTTCTCTTAATGTCCTGTCAGTTCAACCCTGCCAGAAACATATTACAATTATTGACTAGATTGTCTATCCTGTAATTAAAATCCATATGCCTGCACTTAGAAAGATATCTTCTCTACTTCCCTTGAGAGGCTTTTGAGAATATAATCACAATACAGCTAACAAAATCTACAAAATTTAAACAAATTTGTTGTTTAAAACAGAACTGAAAACCAATGCCAATATATGTATGCAGACATAATTGGATAAAATCAGCTAAGTATTATATAGTTAAATCTAAATTTAAACATTTAAGTGTATGACTTATATTGCTAATCACTCAATGCCTGTTGTAGCCCTGAAAACTGATGACTATAAAACAGGGTCCTTAAATGGAAATATCACTTGGGAGAACTAGGACAATGTTACAAGGATAATGTTCTTACGAAAAGCAAAGAAAGAACAGGGAAGGGAAGGGAAGGGAAGGGAAGGGAAGGGAAGGGAAGGGAAGGGAAGGGAAGGGAAGGGAAGGGAAGGGAAGGGAAAAAGAGAGATTTGGATTCAGGGCCAACATTGGGAATTTCAGAGGAACTTAAACTGAGGATCTCTGATTTGTAAATGTTCTATTAAAACCAGGATTTTTCAGTTCAGACAAGTCATCTGGCATGGGGAGGAGGCTTTCCTGTTCACTCTCCCTTTTGAAGTGTTTTCTGTTCCAATGTTTGTTGTCTTTTATTGTTGCTTTTAATGTCTGGATTTATGGGTTCCTTCATTACGGAGAAAACAGACTTTTTTTTTTTTTTCCTGATGGAGAACCCAGTAAAGCCCAAAATTCAGGAAAATAGGTCTACATCTATTCTCTGTCTCAGGATGTTTGACCATGTTCCTCACATGCCCAAGAAATCTGTACTTCTGGAAAAAAAACCCCCACAACTTTGAAGGTAAAATGTAATCTGCCATACCATTAGTATATGTTATAAAAATACTGGAAAAGCTGAAAAAAAAAGTCCTTTTTTGTAATGTGTTGACATTTCTGGACATCAGTGCTCCTTTTCATAAAAGTCAACTTCCTGGATAAGACCCAGTAAAAAAGCAAAACATCTCTTTCCAGTAAGAGGGGAACTTTCCTTCTTTAGGTGTGATTGAAGACTGTCTTGCATTCTAAGTGGTCACTAATATGGTTCTTGAACTACTCCACAAAAAAAAAAACCCATAAAGGCAAGTGGGAGTAAAACTGGAGAGAAGAAACAGACACATGATTATTGTCAAGAGACATAAACCTAGTAGGCAGCCTAACAACACCAGCTAAGACTCTCTGTTCAATGTTTGCATCAGACACTCATTCCCTAGATTTTGCAAGACATCAGAAATATTTCCCTGTAATTTATTTCTTCATTTGGCAAGATTTATTTTGAACAGTACAGAGGTATCTTCCTGGGTTATGTGGGAAGATGAGATCTGTGTTTGAAGATATATATAAGGCAGGATTCAAAAATGAATAGCTATGATGTCTAAAACCCAAGTTTTATGAAACATTTACTAGTCTGACTTCTGAAATGCACTTTTTTTTTTTTTCCTTGTAGATAGCAATTCAAGGGGTAAAGGGACATGGAGACATGGCCATGATATCCATTACCATGCTGTAATATAGACAGTTTGATGATAATTAGGGCAACAGAAGGTATCATAGAAATGAGGGTGAAATGTGTATATAAGTCCAAATCTACATGCACTAATATGTCTTTTGTTGTCTTATTGCCATTGCAAGTGATTGACTCTAACACAATTGAACTTTGGAACAGAAGAAAACTCTGTTCAGATAGTGGGGTACATAAGTCCCATAATATATAGGAGGAGGTTGAAACACTAAATGAGAAGAGCTCATAGTTTTTACATCTTTACTCATGGCCATTTTGTAAAAGTAAAGCTTACCATTTAAAATTCTGACTTACTGTGAAAATTGCTTCTCTAGGAAAAGAGGACACAAGAAATACTTCATACAAATAATAGAAGATAAACATCATGATGATTTAACATTCATGTTGCAGTGTTTACTTCTGTTGAGACTTTATTTGCTAAAACTGAGCCTGTGGTAACTTTTTTTTTGAGACAGTGTTATTAAGGCATGAAAACAAAGGTGGAAATGCAGAACAGATGGAAACAGGGGGATTATATCGTTAATAATAAAGGAAGATGCACCAATGGAATATATTGTGAGTATATAAAATCCATTTGGAACCAGGCAGTGTTTCACTGCTACACATGTAAAGCAACGATTGCTCTGTGGCAAGTGTCCAGCAGGTAGCTGCTGTAGGTGGTGGGGTGCATACTCTACAGCTTGTCTAAGATGGAAGGGCTGTTCTTCATTTGAAAATAGGAATAGGACTGTGTCCTTGGAGTCTTGTGACAAGGAAACTTCCAAGGATTCTGAAGTCTGCTTCAGATGTTTCTATCTGTAGAATTCCAGGTGTCTTTTTATTTTTTTTTTCTACTGAATCTTGACACCAGTTAAGTTTCTTTGAAAGATTTCCATGCTTCCTGATGGGCCTGATTACTGCTAGAACAGCCTTTCCCACCGTGTCTAATTTGCCTCTTCTTTTCATGCTTTGGTCCATCTGTCAGAAAACATCCTGCCTCAGACATCATTGTATTGGCTCTGGCTGGCACTGTTGTGGTTGATGTTGCCTACTACAGATGACAATACTTAGGTATGGCCCCAGACAATTTTTGAACAAGAGAAAGGTTTTCTTAGCCATTATGCACAGAATTACAGAAATCCCCTTTTCTGTTTACATAAAAAGGTGTGACAAGCCAAAGAAAAGAGTAAACTGCCTTAAACATATTACAGAAGTGTTCCTACATAGTACAGCTTCAAGGAGAGCCTGTGTTCATAGGTTTACTCTACAGCTCTCCAGAAAAGAAAGACACTTGATAGGCAACAGGAAGATTTTTCATATGAGATTAACTGATCTCATTTTATCAATGAAGTAGATCTCTTTGCAAAGAGAAAGCTTTCAATATCAGCTATGAAAGTTTTGTGGCTAGCTCAGATTTACTGAGATTTCTGAATTTCCTGTCTGATGGGAGCAGGGAGGCACAGCTGGAGCCTTGTCTTGGGTTGGATCCAACTTAATTCCCACAGGGAGCCTGGATAAGGATTTGATATACTGCCTTGAGCCATAGCTTCATTTTGGAATTCATTGCAGCATGCAAAAGGGCAAGGTCAGTTGAGCTAACTTGATTGGCATGCCACACGCTCAAGCTTTGCACCATGTCAATACAATTAGCTGTTTCATTTCAATATAAAACAAAAACCAAAACAAAAAGGTCTCTATTCTGTATTTCAGAGCCATATTGTTTAATTGCTTTTTTCCATCCATCTTAACAAAATTAGTCAATGTGTCATAAAATATTAGTACCTGACTTACAGAAAGAAAATGAGGTAATATTTCTGTGTATAGGGATTGCATTTGCACAACTGAGAGCAGAATTTGACTTGCATCATATAAAGTTTTCAAATCTTTAGCAGATCATGGATGTAAAAAAAAAGGAAATAATCAAGTATGAACCTAGAATGGTTTTGGAGAAAGGAATGGATAAAGTTCGTAAATATTTATACAAATGTTAAAACAAAATGCGCTTCCACATGAAAGGAAAGAAATGAAACTCTATGAAATGAAACTCTACAAGACCCAGGAGGTGTTCATCAAAATTTTGGTGGGCTTGGCTCTGAGATTTCTGTCTGTCTCTTGTCTAATCCCAAACTGACAATGTTTCGCTACTGCTTTCCTCCTCTGCAGGTGGAAAGAGATTTGTTTTACACTTGGGTAAAACTTCTCCTCCTCTGTGGGGTTCACCTAGCTCTAAAACATTGCCAGCTGAAATCCACCAGCTGATGTCCCTATAGAAGTGGTGGCAAGCAGGATGGGTTATTATATGACAACCACTCCATTGGTGAAAGTCAGAATATGGGATGACTTCATTAGCTCATTAGTGAAGGAAGCAGGGAATTGCCCGATTTACTGTACATACCAAACCTGTTACTCATGTCAAATGAAGCTGAGTTATCACTGTATGATATTCCAAGTAACTTATCAAATTCAAATATGTGAGGTGTTAATAAAATATACCTAGAAGAAAAGATACACATGCAGTAAGAAATTGGTCCAATATATGCTGGACACTGAGATCTGTAAAATATTTTGTCTAAAATGTTTAAATTATAAAACCAGAGAGATATTTACTTTTCTGTGACCCAAAGCAAAAAAGGTTTCTATGATAGGAAAACCTGCTAAGCAATGCTGTGGGAAAAGTGTTTTATTTCATCATAATTCATCGATTTCTGATGATTGCTGAGTAGCCAAGCAAGTCAGATAATTCCGAGATGCATAAACAAGTGCAGACAAGTTCACTTTTCTTTGTATTTCTACTTTAGACATGCAAGTCTCCAGGCAAAAATGGACTTATCCTGAACAACAGAATTAAACCCTATATGAGGTGACTAGGAAGTCTGTATAATACAGAAATTTAAGGAACTGCCAAAGGCAGTAAGGTAATTTTTCTGAAGTAACCAACAGATGCTGAGGAAGACAGCTAGGCTGAGTCTCGTTCTGAATATGAAACTTGGTTCTTTCTCTCTATGTTGCCTTCCCCTGGGATTCATCTTGATGCGTCATTTGCAGTTAGAGGCTTAAAGCATTGGAGACATGCAACCTTCTGTGCCTCCTTACAAAACACATGGAGGAAGGTATGAAATATTTGGTCTAGTTCTCCTGCATTGGGTTTTGACCCTTATATTTCTTGTTCTGAGTAAGCACACTAACTGTGAAATATATGAGGGCCAATAATGAAGGCCCTGGGGCCAAAGTCAGAGCAGCTTTTGAATGACATTCAGCAGAGCCAACAGCTGGTAGAACACCGAGAGACACTTGTGAGAGCCAGCTGTTTCCAGCTGCTGATTGCTGCTGTCTTGCTTCTTGGGAGACAGCATCTCCTGGTTCCCACAAGTACTGAAAGAGAAAAATATGTGCCAAGCCACACTGGGAAAATTATTGAAACACGCCAATAAGTTTGAAGGGTAAGGAAAATATTGCCCTTCCCTCCAATTGAAGCTGTTCCTCTTTGAATGGATATGCTTGGGCTTCCTAGTTTGTGCCCCCCTGCATCACCCATGGGTACAAACATGATGCAGATAAAGATGTAAGCACACGCCAACATTTCTGTCATGTTAAATTAGCTAGAGTACATGATACAGTGCTCAGGCTGGCTATGCGCTTTTGTCCCAGCTTGGCTCTGGGTGTGTGCAACCAGATGGTCACGGATACAGCTCAAAACCTCTGAGTGCAGAATTAGCCTGAACAAATCCAAACCTCCTGGACATCCTTGTCTTGGACCAGTGTTCCATGCTCTGTGACCATTCAGTGTGATCCAAACTCACTCATCTAACTAGAGGCTGGTCATGTAATGATTAGGTCCCAGAGAAAGTGTGCACATATATGATGTTACCATAGAAGTTAGGATATTTACTACAAGGAAAAGGGAAGGCAAGATGAAAGTATTGTTGTCCAGTTCAAGTATCAATCTGTAAAATATTGGCAAAAGCAATATTCATAGGTATTTTTACCCTGCACACACAGAAGATAAAATAGTAAAAATTTATCTAATACCTGCTTTTAAAGGGGAAAGATGACAGTGTTCATCATTATTTTGGTGGTAAATGAATTATCCATGCAAAGATGTTTCGCATGATCCAGTTTACAAGGCATGAGGTTTGTAAGCAGTTTATTAGTTTGCCCTATGCTTGGGAGCTGTATGTTACCTAGAGGACAGACAAGCTAAGGGCTTTTGATGAAGGGTTATTTATAGAAGAATAAAAGAGTAGAAACTGTCTTATATACTTCAGGATGTAAAACTAAACACAAGAAAATTAACGGTCATTATATGTTCAGTATTTATTGAATATATGTCACAAGAACTTCTCAAAAAAGAGAAAAAGTTTGAAAAATTGCATTTATGTCTTGACAATCGCAAATGGGGATACTAGGAGATATCACGAAAGCTGAAATAATTGGCTGAAAGCTGAGTAAAATCAAAGCTTGATATAGGAATTTGTTTTACCATCCCTGGACTGGAAGACAATGTGATTGTCCGCTGTTATTAGAGAATTATTCAAGTATGGAAAACACTAATATCTCAGACGCAAATGATACTTGTAATGGTAGGATGTTTTTGAAGGAAATAATAAATATCTTCTTCAGTTATACAGCTGGGAAAAAATGAAGCTATTTAAGATGTGTTGGAACATAGTGAAGACAACTCTATCTACAAAGTAATTTTGGATGGAGCCCTAGCAAGCTGAGTGAGTTTAAACAGAAAGAAAACCAGAAGAAATTAAACAAAACAACACAACCCCCTTCTAAATAAAACAGTATCTAAGATTCTGTAGTAAATATTTAACATTCAATATTTAAAATAATTTAGTATAAAATATTTAGTATTCAATTGTTTTTTTAAAAAAATAATCCTTGATAAACTGTGATATCTAGTTAACCAAATCAACTAGAATGTAAAAATCAGGGATCTATACAGGATAAGTCATAGGTTCTGTACCAGTTACTTTAAAAAGAACAAATATCCAAACTGTTATATTTGAGCTTGTATATAAATCACAGAAAACTTTTGTAGGGAAGGGTTCTTGACAGAACTGGATTAAAAGCTAAAGGGGAAAATAATTTAGCAGTGAGAGAGGATCCTATTAAACTGAGGAAAAATCCCCCAAACTTTTCAGTATAGAAAGGTTCTTTTTAGGGAAATAAAAGTTCAAGAAAAGAAAATGGAAAAAGCAGGCCCTTTGAAAGCCTAAGATCTTTCAGAGCAAAGATTTGGAAAGGAACAAATTTTCATTTTTTAATAATCTCTATGATTAATTTTGTCAAGGATAATTTTTTTAAAGAGAAAATTATGTATAAACTAATGAAGAAAATGTATTAGGATAGAAGTTAGCAGCCACTTACTCATCAGAGGAGTGAGGTACTGTAAGTACCTCCCCATAGGACAACAGGAGCAAAATCCACTTGAAAGTGGAGAGTGGTACAGGTGATAGGATATAGTGATTTGTCCTGCTCTATCTGTGATTCCATAAATATCTATTTTTCTTTATTTTAGTAGCTATAAGAGGGACACAAGAAGTCATCTTTCTCAGAAGACCTAAATTAGAGCACTAGTTTAATCCTTTTTGGAGGAGAGGGCAACTGAACCAAGCATCGTATTTATGAGATGGAGAAGTCCCTCCATGAAAGTACTAATTGCAGACATTTTGGTTGGGGAATAGAAGGAGAAGAGGGAGAACAAGGAATATGGATGCAAGAATATGGTGTTTGTCCATCTGTCTCTTAATCTTTGTGCAAACCTCACTGAGTATTTGTCCTCCCAGCAAGCCTATTAGGCTTGCATCCTCTGATTTTGCCAGGGTTTACTTTAGATTTACTTTAGATTACTTTAGATTATTTTTCTCTTTTAAATAAAAATTGTCTCATTTTCTTCACTAAATCCACTTTTTATTTTGTAGTGATAGGAAACAAAGCTGAAAGTACTGCAGGCTTGTTAAAACTGTTGGATAGATTGATTGGTAAAATGATAACAAAACCTGACACAAAACAAGCAAAAAAGTTCTGGGGAATACATTAATTTTCCTGGGAGACATTCACAGAGTTAAGAACCAAGAAGTTGATTCTCTGCTAAGAAAAGCTGGAAAGGGAGTAATTTTTTCCAAGGCAGGAAAGGATTGCTCAGGCTAGGAAAACTATCGCATCACAGTATACTAAACACAGTCCTGGCAGATGATTTGAAAAATGCCTAAGGCGCCAATCCAGGAAAGCATTCTTGTTCATAGCAGAGGAAAACATATCAATGGCTAAACTCATTTAAAAATCTTTCTGATATTGTGAAAGGAGAAAAAATTTTCATAAGAAAAATTCACCAATCTCTTTGACATATAATGTCAGAGACATTTTTATAGCAGTAAACAAAGCACTGGTTACCAAATGTGTTGCCAGTTTCAGCAGATACAGTAAGAGAAATAAAAATAATTTTAAATGAAAGCTCCAAGGATTCTTTCAACTGAAAATAAATGGATGATGAGCACAGAGGAGTCCATAGTGAATAGAATAACAAATACTTCAAAACTGCTGACATGCAGGGCTGGACTGCTACCGTGACAAATGCTCAGGAAGCTATACAATATAAACAAACACATGTTTTAAGTATCCAAGTGAGATCACACTTTGAGAGCAACATTATGTCATTTCAACCTCTGGCTGCTTGTGTCTAGTCTCAGTACTGGTAGACTGTTTGATTACATTCAGGTCCCAAAGAAACTAAGACCTCAAAGGAAAAGGTAAGTGGTCTGCATTAAGACTGGGGTCAGCAATATTTCTTTTATGAAGTGTTCTTTTCAAATTGAGTGGTGAGAATGCAAATCCAAATTCAGTAATTACTGGCCCCATTCAGAAGATGATTTATTATTATTATGTGGCTAAGATATCAAACTGAAGATCTACGTTAGAAAAATATCACCAGGAATCACATCAAAAGCATAATTTGACTGACTGGGGAGACAGGAAACCCTAAATGCTAGAAAGGCACAGACTGAAGAAACTAAGGTTAGAAAGAGTCTTGTGTTGCAAGATATATGTTAACACATTTTAAGTGTTATAGTAACTTAAGAACCACTATTTAGGTTGCCATTATGAAGCATCATAAAAATATTCCAAGACAAAACCAGAAAATAAACATCAATGAGACACATGTAGGCACACAGATTTCAACTGTATCAGAGCACAGTTGAAGAAGAATCCCTACAATGTGAACACTGAGCAGCTCCATAGTGCTTGAGGTTATTTTTGTTTAAAAGAGATAGTTAATTACCTCCCTTGTCATAAACTGAACAACAGTAAACCAATTTGAATGAAATTCTGGTGCTATGGTGTTTAATTGTCAGAGTGTCAAAAAGCCATACAGATTGAATCTGGTACATAGTGACTGGAAACCAAGCTATACCTAATATTTTCAACTCCATCCAGTGAAAAATAAAAAAATGTAGATTTCTTATGATCCTTAGAAAGCAAGCATAAAGGAATCTTATCAGTCTTTTTTTTTTTTTTTCTTTCCTTTTTTCCTTCTTTCCCCCTTATATAAAGGACACTTTGAATTCAGAGAACTTGGACAAGTACAAATGAAAGATACTGGCAATACAATGGTAGGACCAATGGGAATGATTTTTCTTAGACTGGTACCCTCTAGAGGTGTCTCAAATTGAGAAGAGAAAAAAAAGGAGGGTACTCAATATCATTAATACATCTTGAAATCCTCTATCCTGAGAAATTTTAAAAGAATGTTACAGATTTACTCAGGAGTGTTTAATTTTTTCAATTATCATGAGCTGTCATCATATTAACCCAAACCACATATATTTTGTCCAGTTTTAGACAGTGCTTAAGGGAATGGTGTTGTAGCCATAAGGGTCTATTGACAAAAGCAAGACAAGGTCAGGAAAAAGAGAGATAATACATTTTATAAGGCCAACTAATATGGCTAGAACAACTGAAATAAACATTGTCTAAAAGCCTTCCCTGAGGCTATGAGATGTCTTAAACCCTCTATTCACTCCTGGGTACCCTCATTCCTGAAACAGTTTTAGAAATAGCGAGATGATGTAAGGCCAGTGTAATAGCTGTATAAATCAGTCTTAACATCTTGCCCATAATTACTACCTTGCAGATTTTGAAACATAAGAAAATGCAGTGTGCTTAGAAACAGGAAGCAGTAATAATACCAGAACTAAATAAAAAGTCTGAATTAGGAAAAAAAAAAAAGTAATCAAAGGCAGTGGCGATTATCTATGTACTTTGCTAATACACTTTTGATGTATTTTCTGACTGTTCTCACTACTAGCAAATACTAGCCTCTTTTGTTTTAGTGTTGCTTTATTTTGTTAAATACATGTAATACCTCTCATTCCAAAGAATCATTAAACAATATGAAATATGAAGTCTTTTTTTGAACATACAGAAGTATTTGCACTGATACCTCATTTCACCTTGATTCAGTGACAAGAATAAGGACACGCCTATGTAATGATATTCTTTTCAGTTTTCACTCTCTAGAATGCCCATCTGCTTATTTAGATACTGATCTGGGCATGCAACATACACCTATCTTTTACACTTTAGGTAAAGGGCAGCTAATTTTCAGGTAGATCCTGCTGCAGACAATCCTAAAAGAAAATAAATCAAATGTATGGCTACTACTGTAGTCACCTAGTAAACTTAATCTTTTGAAGCAGATATCCTTCCTGCTCTATTGTGTTTTCCTGTCAGCCAAACAGGCTCTGTGTGAGATCAAGAAAGAAAAAAAAAGATCCCAGAAAGTTTCAAAAGGCTCAGTGTTTTCTTCCAAGTCTGTTTGACAAAAAAATTATTTATTTTTTTCTACATTTCTGAGACTAGGAAGGGTTCCAAATTCCTAGTACCCAGTATTCATATCAAGGCAAGATATTGGCATGTCAAACACCTATCTGCTCCATATTCAAGTTTTTTGGGGTCCTTTTTGTTTTGGTTTTTAATATAGAAATGAGGTTTGGGCATGTGAGCTCACAGGGATCCCTGACATGTTCCAACAGATGTCTGAGCTGTAAGACCAGGAGCCCAGAACCTCAGTTTTCACTGCAGTGAGTCCCAGCAGGTAAGTCTAGACAATGCGTTTCTCTTTCAACTGCACTTTGCATTATAAAGGAGGAGGGATTTGATTACTCTAGCAGTTCTACTTCATTTCCAAGCCCTGTCTTACTAGAAATCAAAGTGGGGCAGATGGGGAAGATCTTGATTGCCATATATTTGGTTGCATTTTCCTGAAAGAAGACATAAAATAGTCTAAAAGAGCTATTCTGCCAAGATATTTATTTCTCAAATGTCTGAAAATAAATAGTAAGCTTTCTATGCATATCATGCTTATCCAGAATCTTACAACATGGCAATATGTGTTTATGATTCATTACCATGCTTTTTGGGGACCTGAGGCCTCCAGTTCATCTTCTTGCTATCCCAGGCTGAGATTCTCAGAATAGATGTAAGTAATTGTTAAATCACAGGTATATTTATTCTATATAGATGTGGGACAATTTTTGGAAGCTTATGATTTTGCCTATCTTTATGTTTTACTTAGATATTAGTTTGATTTTTTTTTTTTTAGACAGTGATCTCTTAACCATCAATGTAGAAGATGTTGCTTTCAATACAACTACATAACTACATTCATGAAAGTCAAGTAATTTAAAAACTACACTCCTGTGGTATCATGGGTTCATCCCGATTTCCCATGAGGATCTTTTTTTATTTTTTTTTCTTATAATCTAATTAAGCATTTTCATTTTGCCATACTTCATAAGCAGATCAAATAATTTTTCAATTTAATTTGAAGTTTATCCAGGCATACTGTAAAGGCCCAGACTATTCTGAAAGATGCTGAACATCTGTACATGAGCAACTTAGTTTTAGGTTTTTGTTCCCTTAAATTGGAATCTGGAATCAATAGAGGATGTGGCAGGACCACTGAGAATTTAGTTAACAGCATTTTCTTGATGGGAGTTCATATTAGCCTGGGTGTTGTTCTACCCTTATACATATCACTTGGGGCAAGAGGGAGCCAGCTGAGACTGGGGTGTAAAACAGAACACACACATATACCTCTTTGATCCTAGGACCATATTCTTCCAAACATCATAGCCTTTACCAAACACTTCAATGAAATAGTTGGAAAATGTTTGCAATATTGGCAGAAATTTTTTTCTTAACTTCATTTTTGGAAAATAAAATGAGCCGTTTTCAGCAGTACTCCTTAAAAATGAAACAAACAAATAAACCAAACCAACCAACCAACCAACCAAAAAAAAACCAAACCAAAAACCTAAACCCACAAAAAAACCCAACCAGACAAACAAATAAAAGAAAAAACATGCATCCTGAATGTATGAAATAAAGGACAAGCATGGAAAATTTCAGTCTAAACAGTTAATTTAGCGAAGTTGTAACTATGTGCAAACTGAGACTCTCAGTGTTTTCACCGAGTTAGGCAATCTTAATTTAGACATTACTGCTTGCTATGCCTATAACACAATCCCCCACCACTGCCCCACCAAAAATGCAAAGGCCACGGTTACTGGATTACTTAGTTGATGGTTTCATACTTAAATTCTTTCAGAGTCTTTACGCATCTAATGCAGAAATAAGGCTCAGTCTCTGAGTGTTCTTCTAATCCATTGAATCATTTTTGAACAGCCTAAATAAATCAGAGTTTAACTTGACTTAAACAATACATTGGTCTCTGGTGCTATTCTTGTTCACCTTGTAAATTCAGTTCTCTGTTTCTTAGAGTTCCTTCCAGAATTTTCAGTGCTTGTTTTTCATGTATTATTCTTACACAAAGATCTGCCAGTTACTGTCCTATGAATTGAAAATGAATGCCAAACATAATGAATGTTTTATATGTTTCCTGAACTAAAACTAGGAAGTTAGTCTAGATGCTATAATAATCATAATAAAAAATAACCTCCAAAAAGAAGTATCTTTCTATGTAATATCTGAGTGTGCTTAGGTTTTCACATCCTCTTAATTTTTCTTTATTGAAGGGTCATTGTCAAGGTTTGAGTGTGCCATGTTTGTGTATGAGATGACACCACAACCTAAAATATTTTTTAATTTTCAGCCATCTAATCTCATCAAAGTCAACAGGATTACACCAACATGAAACAAAGCAGTATTTATTCACTTGCCTCTATTCTCTATAAACATGTTCAACAGCAATAATTCTTTTGATGACTTCTGCATGTCTTGCCTGTTGTATCTTGTAATCTTGCTTATTATCTTTCTCAGCATGTCTTGCAGATTAGTACAAAAGTAGAGGGAAACATTAAATAGGAAGTGCTGTATAAATATCCACCACCAGCCAAGTATGCTTTTGTTGAACAGACACTTTCTCACTTGCTGTGCTAGATACAGATTTTGGCAGTCTTGGAAATGGGGAGGTTTGCATTTCTAAGAGAAACGTAGCAAGACCAATAAAACAATCCATTAAAAGCCTATTCAGTACCCTTTAAGATTACATATATTTAAATGTAAAGTGTGATCTTCCCCAGCTCATTTGTATTATTACTAAGACAAGAAAAATCAAGATGTATTTTTAAAAAATTTATTGTCTTTAAGTAGATTGCAGATCTCATTCAAGTAACATTAGTAGATGCTAGTTACTGCTAGCTATTTCTAGTGTATTCTTTAGATCATGCTGGCAGAATATAAGAAAAAAGACTTCCAGATTTGAGAGTTTTCCTGAGATAATCAAAGCATTGCAAAATTTGACATTTCACTGTAGCATCTGCAGCTGGGTCATCATTTTCCAAATCATCTCATGCTGGCCAAGGAGGACTAAAGAGAGCCTATTCAAAGATGTGCTGGAAGATACTCCATTGCCAAGAAAAGCACTGAGCCTCTGGATGAGGTAGAATATCTAGGTACTTATAAAATAATAAAAAATGGTCCATTAACTAGCCTTAGTGTGGTATCCCAGCATATTGGAGCACTGCCTGGTCTTCCTCAAATTTGAGATTTCGTTCTGCTGGACTGTACAGTACTTCATGCTTTTCAGTCAAAGAAAATTACTTTTATTATTATTATTATTAAGCCATATAAGTTTGAACTAATCTTCCAGAAACTGCAGAGTGTACATAAACAAAAATGTATGCATGCACTTCTACTTATAGATGTAGAAAAATATATATATAAAACCACAGAAAACATACACATGCACAAGGCAGACACACATCCCTATCTAGCTAAAGAAAGAGTAAGAGCTATACAAACACATACCAGCATCTGCATCTTGGAGAAAATGGATATAAGTGCAGAATATTACCCTTACTTTATAATTATCTTGATATAGCCATTTCATCCTAAGGTTTTAATCTGGGTCTGGGTGAAGACTAACAGCAGATTATAATACAGCCAGCCATGCTGAATAGCACAGCAGAGGATTACTTCGGGAGTAAGTAACTATGACTCAGGTTATTAGAAACTGACTGTAAGCAACTGCTTCTTACTTCCTTTTAATTTTTTTTTTTTTTTTTTTTAATAAAGGGCACTTAGATTCACAGAGCAGCTATAACAATGAGGGTGGCACAAACCATTTGGATCTTGTTGAACAGGAGACAAACATTAGTCATTTTGTTTTCCCACACTCAGGACCAGATTTTCACATCTCAGTCTATATTTAGTAATAACTTGCTGCATATGTAGGTTTATTGACTTCAGTTGAGTTTTACAGAAAGGTTGTATCAAGGGTGGCAAAAGCTAGGGCATTGTCATTATGGCTTAGTATAAAAAATTACTCTGAGCTACATTTTGCTTTCAGAGATGGTCTGACATCTCTAATTACTACTAATTTTTGTTTTCCTCAGTTTGGTGGAAACCCCTACAGTGTCAGGAAGCACAATTCTAGTCTTCATTAATTGAATTTGGCTGAGGGGCTAGACCAGCCAGTATGAAGAAATTTCCAGTGAGGAAGGTCTCAAGCCAGTCTTTGCTGAGTAATTCTTCCATGATCAAGTAGCTTCACTTCCTATATTTTTGTATGTTATGCATGCATGTGCTACCCTGTTTTATGTGATGTTAATCAGACAGAAAAAAAGAAGTCTTCTGACCCCCTTAACTACCAAATATTAAGCCTTTCAGCATTTGCTGTGCATGATTATGCAAAAAGAGACTGTTTCTTATTTGTTTTGGTTTTTTTACAACCTGGAAATCTTCCTCAGATTCACAGGCGTGTTGCATGAATCAACAGGACTATTTTTATTCTAAAAATAGTTATTTTCTAAAATTTGAACTGGATAAACTGAAAACTTTTAAATGTTGTCCAGCAGTTTAAGAATGGAACTAGGGGATGAAAGATGAAACTGTAACAGGATACATTTTGTTTTAAACACTTGGCACCACAAAGCCCAAATACATTCAAAATGAAGTCTGAAATACCAAAAAGGTCACAATGAAGAAAACTGAAAACTCAGTCGCCCAAACCTTTTATTGCAGATAATGTAATGTTGTGGGGTCATGTGTCTAGAGTCTCACCTCATGTCTCCTCTCTATTTAACTCTTTACAAGGCTTTGTCTCAATCATTTCTACTGTCAAAGAAGATAATGTACATGTGCACTTGGTGCTGCGTTGTTAGCACCAAGGGCTGCACTGTGGGCAAGACCACACAGGTGGTATATCTGCCAGTACCAGTGGGAACTGCCTGAAGGTTGCTCTGCTATAATTGCTGACCAAGTTTACCCTACACCTGAGGGATGTGAGCAGCACATAATGGGGCTGAAGGCCATGCTCTACATGCAGCACAGAGCTGCACAGGTCTGCACCTGCTCGGGTTAGGTGTGATGTGAGTCACTGATTCCTCCATCTACACTGGTCTGCTGGTCAGTGTCACTATGCACAGTTATAAATGTATACTTACATACACAAGCATTCACAGGTTTGTACATGTATATTGAACAGTTTAGGTATATTACAAAAATCTCATTATATTCTAAGAGTTTATTTTTTTCTCAGTTACAGGAAAAAGTCAGATGAAATGCATGGCCAAGCTCAACCGTTTATTGCTGTTGGAAGAGGTGCCCCTGCTTCTTCTTGCTTCATTCCAGATTGCTGTGTATTTGCTTTCATGATCCTGGGCCTTCACTAGTTACTGTGGATAAACCAGTTCAGCTCACTAAGCAGGCAGAAAGCTATACACTTCATGCCTGTTATACTCCCCTGATTAGTTTTTTTAGCAAATTAATGAGTTTAACTGGCTAAGAGGGAGGCGACATTAACAAAAAAGCTGGTGTAAGGGATTTAGGAAATTGACTGCTGGAACAGGGAAAGCAGAGTGTGGGAGTTTTTATGTATCATCAATCTAAAAGATCAGCTCACCCCACCTTGTTTGACTGCACTGTAAGTAAATCTTATTGTCTACACACACACACACCATATTACAGATGTGAAACCTACGGATGATTAGAAATACATTTCATATAATCACAGAATTACTGAGGCTGGAATAGACCTCCAAGATCATCAAGTCCAGTTTATGACCCAACACCATGACATCAG